>JAMKQA010036768.1:0-18866 GCA_024699735.1 Posidonia australis | reverse complement strand
CCCAGGCTCAGCCTACACCGCTGCGAGCTCGGTGACCCGAACAACTAGGTACAACGACCCAGGCTCAGCCTACACCGGCGGTGACCCGAACAATTAGGCTCAAAGGCCCAGGCTCAGCCTACACCGTCTACTAGCCCGCGAACCACATCATTTTCACACATCATTACAGTTTCAAACTCTTTTTAGTTTTGAAAATCATTTTCCATTCATTCTGTTGCAGGATTCTGTTCCTTGCAACACACAACCCTCCACAGGGGTCACACACCAGCTATCACAGCCACCACAATACAATCATTCGGTCTCAAGCCCAAAAACCACTCAAAACCATCATTAAATCATTTGTAGGGTCAAAACCCAAAAACCATGCCCAAATCCACAATTTGGGGCACCACATGCCTTCATGTCATCACATGAGGCATCACAACCAACAACCATAAAACCATGCATCAACAACAAAAAGGGTCGCATATAAGACCCAACAATTCAGGGCAAATTCGGCAGACCGTTCCAAAAACGATATGCCGTTTTTCCCTGTTTCGGCATTCCGAAATATTTCGGTATGCCGAAACCTTGTCAGAAAACCAGCTCTCACAAAAACGGTCGATCGAAATCATCCGGTCGACCGAAATCCCCTGATTCGATCGACCGAAATCCTTTCGGTCGTCCGAAACAGGCGGACCAAAGAAAACCTGGGGCAAAACGGCATTCCGTTTTCAAAACGGTATGCCGTTTTCTGTTGTTGCAGAAAACCCCCAAACATCATTTCCTTTCCTTTCCCCAAGTGGGAGCTAGGATTGGACCCCCTGCAAAAATCCATAAATCTGCATAAAAACATGGGGTGTAGACTCTCGAGTCTACTTCAAAACCCCTCAAACTAATCAAGATTCCACTAAGCATGCAGCTCTAACGAAAATCATCAAGACATAGAGCGCAGAAATAAACACTGTAGCATGCTTCACATACAACCATGAAAAACCACACAAAAAGCCCATAAATTGGCAAGATAGCATCATACACATGCTAAACATCTCATTCTCAACCATATCCACCTTTTTTTCCACAATTATCATGCATTTATTACGATTTTATGCATAAAAACCTACGTTAAACCCAAACAGAACAGAAGAGGAGAGGAGGTCGCGTACCTTGCTCAGGCAACCAGCGGCCCTTACCCCTCTTCGGCGAGTCTCCACGAGCTCCGGCGAGACGTCTGGATGGCTCAGCTCACCGCCACCTCCCGCGATCACGCGTTTCTCAGCCCCTTTCTTCCCTTCTTTCCTCACTGCGCAACACCTGCCTTCCGTTCCGCCACCTCCTCCCCCTCTTATCTCCATCCTCAACCACAAGGGGCCAGCCACCCATCCCGTTAGACGAGATGGGGAGGCACGGGCCTCCGTCGGTGGTGTCACGGGAGGGAGAAGAGAAAAAAGAAGAAAACTGAGGAGATCCAGAAGATGGGGCTCGCAGAGAAGAAAAGAAAAGAAAAGAGAAAAGAATGGCACGCAAACCGAGACAGTTGTGCATCTTCCAACCGGACTCCAAATGGGTCCCAGATCACAACCAGATGTACAGAAAGCCAACCACAACCACACAACCAAGAAACAACAGATTGTCCATTAATAAACCATTTAACACAATATTACAAATAATACATGGTTTATTAAATACAAATGGATAATCAGACCCTGATGTTACAATTAGTCTATCAGTTTCGACCGAATCTTGTAAATCTCTATGTTTTTTTTTTGATATGTTTCTTTTTCCCTTCTTCTTTCTTTTGTCCTATTTCTTACTTTCAAGAGTTTTATTGTTGATTTATGTGATTCTATATGTTCTCTACACTCTTTTTAAATAATATTCTGTATTATAATTTATATTTTCGATTTAAGATCCGTTTGGTAACGTTTGTTAGAACCAGTTTATGAAAAAGAACACTTATTCCTGAAAAATTGAATCAAACAGTTTTTTTTTACGCTAAATTATTTCATTAAACTAACTTTTTGTTTATACATAAAAACTATTAAATAAATTGATTATAAAAAATTATGAAAATTAATTTTTCTAAAAATCCAACTTATGAGAATAATCTATTTTTCCATAAACGTTATCAGACGTCATCGTAGATGTATATCCCTGTTCTCAACAGTATCAAAGTAGAATGTTTTTTTTTTTTTTTTTTGTTATCGGTTTAGAGAGGGGAGGTGTGGCAAGTTTATACCATCTCTCAACCACTACAAAATATTTCTGCATGTCCCAGAATTCAAACCTGGGACCTGTATCAAAGTAGAATGTTGTGAGGCGTGCTTTCAGAAACGCGTTTATAGGTGGTTTTTATTTTGGCCCTACACTCCGAAATGAATGAAACCATATAACGACACCTGATATTTCAAAGCATCAGTCTGCAACTCACTTCGAGGTTTAATAGTTTACGAGTGAAAGACATAACTGCAAGCGAAATAAAAACAACATCGGATTAATAAATGGGTCCCTAAATAAATGATAAATGGTACACCAGTGTCACGTGAATGCGAGTTTTGTCTTTTTTCTCTTCTTTTTGGCCTTTTTCGTGGATTTAAAAGTAGTAAAACGATTACCTTATACATGTGATTTGCAAGAGATTGGAGAATCTCGGCCACCACCTATCTTGCATAATAACACATATTTTAATGATCCTCGGATTCAAACTCCCAATCTCCTGTATAACAACATCGAAGCTTTATCGCTTAACTAGGTGATCGTAAACCAATGCAAGTTAAAAAGTGATAGAATCACATTGTCATGACACTGTCAGGGAAATTGTTCGAATCGATTTGATCACTTGATTAGTCTTTTGATCTGTTAGGTCCAATCAAATTCTAGCTATTGATTATGAGTGATACATAACGAAAAATTAAGATCGATCTTTTCACAAAACAGGATTTATCAGCTCGATGTTCTTACTTAATGATGGGACCCATGAGGTCGACCACGGTTGACTCCACATAACCCGGTCCGCTTGACCGTGGATTCTACCCATACAAGAGTGTGGGTCTGGGTCGCACGCGAATCGGTCACTTGGCCTCGTGAACAGTATAAAATGTGCAAACCGAGCTACCACTTGGAGCAACAGGAGTCCACACCAAACCCCGCGCGTTTCTCCCCCTCCTCCTATTCCTTGCCATGGCTGCAACCAAACTCCGACCGCCGCAATCCCCTGTCCCCCTCAAACACCCCACCGCCATCGACTCCTCAAGATCCCTCCACCGCCAACACCACCACCACCCCACCGTCACCTTCCTCAGCCGCCGAGGCCCGCCTCGTCTCCCCGCCGTCGCCTCCGAGGACTACGACAGCAATTCTCCCTCATTCGAGATAAGTAGGGCTCTCGACAACTCCTCCCTCTCTGAGATCGCCAGCACCAGAATCTCCCCGTCTCTTCCTCGTAAGCATCTGCAATTCGATTCTCCTCTTCTCTCCTCCATTTCGTGATTTCCGATCCAGACTCTGGTTTGTTTCGGTAGGGCCATTGACTGCGTCTGATTTCTCGGGCTCGGTGAGCGGGGCGAGACTTAGGGTTGCCTATCAGGTTCGTGTTAGGATGTTTTATTGGAAGAATTTCATGAAGAAAGGTGTTGTTTTGTTGATGGATTATTTTATTTTATTTTACTGGTTGATAATCAGGGTCTGCCAGGAGCGTACAGTGAATCAGCTGCAGCGAAGGCGTACCCCAATTGCGAAGCGGTCCCGTGCGAACAATTCGATATTGCTTTTAATGTGAGCGGTTGTATATATTGTTGTTTGATTCTCCTTTTCTTTTTCTTTTTCTTTTTCGTCGTCAAAAAAAAAGAGAACACCTTTTCCTTTTGCTCCAGTGAGAAGTTAATTTGTTGCTCGACTGTGATTACATGGATTTATTCTTCGCTGTTAAAAATGTACTCCAGCTACTGTGAGTCTGTGATGTTGGATTTTGTGATTCTAGAATGTGCTTCACTAGACCGACAATTTGTTTGTAAGATAGTAAGTATGATGTACGGTGACTAGGACTATAGGTTTTTGAAAATCTTGTAGTGGTTAGGAATCTTCTGTTTAAGATATGGACCACATTGGATATTTTCCAATATTTTAGTAGACGGGCAGGGGTTTGGTAGGACTTACAAGGACAAAATATTGGAGACAGAGCAAGCCCTTTTTTTGTCTAGCAGCTAGATGATGAAAAGAGTTATAGTTGTAGATATTTATGCCTCTATTGCTTTTTTGGAAATTTTCTAAAGGACTTGATCTAAATGATCCTTTTGCAAATGCAAGGATTTCACTAACTCTTCAGTGGAGGCTGTTGGCACCATGCCTTCTTGTACAAAATAAAAAAAGGGGGCTATGGTGTTGTCAACAATCCAATAGAATTTCCGTTGTTGATGGAGTCCTGAAATTTCCTTAATTAACTATAAGCTTGTAGTTTGACGTGTTATTTCATGGTAAAAAGATTGCAACATTCATGAAGATATTTGTTCTACCTTACCATATCATGCAGAAAGCAGACATGAATGTGTGGTGCTTGATGTTTGGGATGATCTCAATGGACTATTTTGAACTTCATAGGGCTCTGGAACTTCACTGTTCTAAATGAACTAGCAAACTAATAGGAAAGCTTTTGGCTTGCTTAAGAAACGAGCTTAGAAGAAAATCCTTGTAGCAGCTCCTTGTCTGTTGACTATTTTCAGCAGCACCTTGTCTATCACTATTTCCCAAAAAAAATTTCGTTGCCTGTGACAAAGCACCGGATCCATTTTGTGGATAATCCTTGTGCACTAAGCTTTTTACAGAAGCATACGTTTTGCTGGAACTTGGAATAAAATTGTTAATAGCTGGTTTCTGTTTGGTAAACTACTACAAAATTCACTTGCTGAATTTCTGCTTCCATCTCTTATTATTTTTTGATTTGGAATTTTATTTTTGTAATTTAAATGCGGCATAAAGCTTCGCTCATCTTATTTTCAATCAACATTTTATGAATGTCTACACACCAGTTTTTCTCAGTTTTCTCTCTTCGGTACATAAAAGTGTGCTAATTTAATTGTAAATGCACAATGCTCCCATGAATAATATTATAAAAACATTTATAACATCAGGGTTCATACAAGTCAGATTTTGATAATGTAACATCATGTGCTGATGTTGTCCCTGAATTTCTGTACAATGAACATGAACCACCTCTCCTTTATGAGATTTTTTTGCAATCTGTTTATTTCTACAAGGTGGCTGCTACTGTTTGCCTTGGAGTTATTATGTTGTGAGAACTCATTAATTGTATATTCTACTGGGAGTACAGAACCTCATTTAATTTTCCTAGTAAAGAACTTGGAATGCTTATGGTTCCCAGCCATGTGAGTTTTTTTTTTCAAGGTGATGATTATAGAACCTCATTTACTTTTCCTAGTAAAGAACTTCACTTGCAGATCCTATTAGGGGTGTAGACACATCAAATTCAATTTGGATACTTCTATATCTGTATCTGAATTGGAAACTCTGATTGAATTTGAAAATCAATAGTTGAATTAGAATTCAACGGATATATTCGAATTGGGATATTATATGAATCCAAAATAAATTTCTATGAATTTGAATTTTATCTGATTCGACTCCAAAATTTGAACTGAATTAACCCTAGTCCCTGGATATATGAGAGAAAAATCCTAATTTGAATTAAGTTAATAATTAGGTTAGTGATTTGGGTTATGATATAGAAACAGATTCTTGGTTCAATTCTAAGTTTCTAATGTCTATTTGATTTGATTGATGATACGGAAAGAGCTTCTTGGCTCAGAACATGTTCGACAGAAAGACTGATATTCCGTGCTCATTACCAAACAATCACTTATTCACTAACCTCATGTGTGTTAATATATTTGATTTCCTTTCTCTGGAAATTCCTTTTTATTTCTGTGTAGTCCCATCCCCTTCCAGGGCTGTATCAGTGATAGATTCTGTAGGAGCTGAACCATCATATTTGGTCAAATACCTAGGAAAGATTCCTATGCTCCTTTTGTTGTGGTATTTCCTAAGAGTATTACCTTCTGTATCTATAAAATGAGTCAGTTTTAGACAAGTTGCATGTCTCAGTTTCAAGATGATCCGTGCATCTTATGTGACATAATTTACATAGAGGAGATTTTCTTCCTTTCAATTGCACTATTTTGTTTTTTTTTTCAAAAAGGGTTTTTCCTTTTGTATGAATAGTAAAACATTGTTGTAAATTCTCATAAAGCAAAAGATTACTATTGGAATTATTTTTCCTTCTTATCTATCAACAAGATCATCATTGCCCATCTTCTCACAGGCTGTTGAAAGATGGCTCGTTGACCGTGCAGTTTTACCTATTGAGAACTCGCTAGGTGGAAGCATACATCAAAATTACGACCTTTTACTTAGACATGCACTACATATTGTTGGTGAAGTGCAATTCGCAGTCAGGCATTGCTTATTAGCAAATCATGGTGTGAAGAAGGAAGACCTAAAACGAGTTCTTAGCCATCCTCAAGTAAATTCTGCATTCAACCTCATGCTTATTTTGTTTTGTTTTCCTTTTGATGGTAGTCAGCAATCTGAAATTTTCTTTTGGATCCATTGTTTAGTCTAAGTGAATGTCTCTTTAGGCCCTTGCACAATGTGAGCTTACTTTGACAATGTTGGGAGTCATCAAAGAAGCTGTGGATGATACTGCAGGTGCTGCCAAGGTGAGATCCCAATGAACATTGCACACAGGAGGTAAATCTGAGTGTATGTTTTTATTGAATTTGTTTATTATATTCAAACAGTTTGTTGCAGTCCACAAACTTCAAGATGCAGGAGCAGTTGCTAGTTCTTTTTCAGCTGGAATCTATGATTTAAATATTCTTGCAGAAGATATCCAGGTGAAGTGTTGATATTCCTAAAGAAAAGCCTTATAGTAGCATTATAGTCACATCTCTTTATTTGTGCTCTTCTAAATAAGTGTTTTGACTTGTACCATATTGTAGGACAATCCTGATAATGTTACTCGATTTCTAATGTTGGCAAGAGAACCAATTATTCCAGGCATCAACAAACCATTCAAGGTACATCTTACCATTTAGAGTAAATCTTAGCTAGTTTGTAAGGCCTTTATGGTTCTTTGGTATTCTTCACTGTTACACACGTGTTGATTTTTTTGCTTTGTCCCCAGACGAGCATAGTTTTTTCTTTAGAAGAAGGGCCAGGCATGCTTTTTAAAGCACTTGCTGTTTTTGCTATGAGGGAGATCAACCTCACAAAGGCATGTTACTACATCTATTATCATTGTCTGAGACTGGTTCATCTTTGGAATACAATGTCCTTATGTTATATTAAAGCTTCATTATTTGATCTTTCCTTCTCAGATTGAAAGTCGTCCCCAAAGGAATAAACCTTTGAGGGTTTCTGATGATGGAAATAATGGTTCTCAAAGGTTTACTCCAGTTAATAGGATATGCTTCTTAATTTATTCTTAACTTACTTACGGCTGTTGAATCAAAATGATGCATATACTTCTTTCAAATGCTTATAGAGTACCTAGAGTCTCCTTCCTGAGTGGTTTCTTTTGTGCAGGTACTTTGACTATCTTTTCTATGTAGATTTTGAGGAATCCATGGCATCTCCAAAAGCACAGAATGCTCTTAGACATCTTAAGGTATTTTAATTTCATCACTTGTTCGCATAAGACATCTTCATTAGGTATATAGGTAAAAGATTCTCATCTCTTCACAGGAATCTGCAAAGTTCCTTAGAGTGCTAGGGAGCTATCCAATGGACATAACAGAAGCTTGAATATTTTATAGTCAACGTGTGGCGATATCTCTATCATCCAGTGAGGTAAAGCAAGATCTGCTTTGTCATGTCTTTAATCTGTTATGGAATATGTGCACATACAAGCGGAATAAATGAAATTCAATAAAAAATATAAACGAAAAAGTAAATAATCTCAAATATGGAAAGATTTATTTGGTGTTCACAGGCGGAAGAGAGAGGAGAGATCACTATAGTTACGAGAGTATAAGAGAGAGAAAATTTTCATAAGATAGAAGCAAAACTTAGAAATCTGGTACACCAAACAGAGATGACAACAACATATTACCCATATTAGTCTCTTTAATCTCTTGTTTTAGTCTATTTTACTCTAATACATATGACCTATATATATATAGGAAACAATTCTATCTTTTTACGAATCTAAGACAACCTTTAGATTCAAATTTAAAGTCAAACATAAAAGGATAATATAGAACATATAATCCTATCCTTTCATGAATCTAATACAATTCTTAGATTCAAATTTGAAGTCAAATATAAAAGGATAAGAAAATCTAGATTGTGTGAAGTAGGACATTCTTTTTGGATTGTTTTGTTACTCTTAAACGAACATGCCTTTAAAAGCCATATGGGTGAAGAACATGTCTTCAAAAGCCATACAGGTAGAAGAAATGCATTGAACTTGGAATTCAAGGCATGCTCAACAAATTTTCACATTAACTTTAATTCGAAGAAATAGAAATGCAATAAATTCTACTTTGACTCGTAATCGCATGAAATATTAGAACATAAAATGATCTCTCTTCATCTCCTCAATACTGCCATGTCATGTAATGTAAAGTTTATCCAAGTCTGAATAGAGATCGAACTTAGGCAATTGGGAGTGAGATGTTATCATGTCAACTTAGTTATCTTTTGTACTATTCTTTCTTATAACAATATCGTCTTGAGCTATCACCTCTCGGATGAAATGATATTTGATATCAATGTGTTTTGTCTTCTTATGATGCATAGAATCTTTTGTTAGATGAATGACACTAATTGAGTTCAACAATTGAGTTGGAAAGTTACACTGACTATTAATGGATGATGATCACCTTTTGTCCCTAATTAAGTTCATCAACCGTGTAACTTTTTTGATACCTTCTATTGTCGTCAACTTCAATTATAGATAAAGCAACTATAGGTTGTAGTGTAACTTTCCAACTACTTGTACAATTTTCAACTGTAAACACATAATTGATAAGTGATCTTCTCTTATTTATGTCTCCTCCCAAAATCTAAATCAAGATAACTAATAAGGTTATTTTTGCTTTTCCCAAATTCTAAACAAACACTGGATGTACCTTTTAGATATTTTAGAATCCATTTCACTTCTTGTCAATGAATCTTGTTAGAGTTCAATATGTATCAGCTAACGATATTAATTACATATGAAATATCTAAATGTGTACAAATCATAGCATATATGATGTTATCGATTGCATTGGAGTACAAAACCAATGACATGTCTGCCACATCTTTTGTTTGTGGAAATTGATTTACAGATAGCCTTAAGGGAGTGGTACAAGTTTTATTTGATTTGACATTTGAAATGTCCAAGTGTTATAGTACTTTTTCAATGTACTTTTGTTGATTCAAAAATAACTTTCTAAGTTTTGATCTCTACGAATCTCTATGTTAAGAATCTTCTTTGTCGCTCTCAAATCTTTCATCTCGAATTCCTTACTAACTTCTTCAATTTGTTGATCTTAGATTTATTCTTGGTTGCAATAAGCATATCATCGATATAAAGTAGCTGATAGATAAAAGAACCATATTCAAACTTCTCAGGTAAACACAATTATCATATTTACTTTTGTTGTAGTCGTGTTTAAGCATGAACAAATTAAATCTCCTGTACCATTGGTGAGGAGATTACTTCAAATCAGGAAGAGACATCTTCAACAGACAAACGTGGTCTTCTTTCCCTTTGAACACAAAACCTTTTGGTTGTTTTATGTAAATCTGTTTTTCTTCGAGTTTACCATGCAAAAAAGCTGTCTGGACATCAAGTTGTTCCAACTTCAAATCCTTTGTTGTAACTGTGGCTAACAAGACATGAATAAAGGTGTACTTGACAATAGGAGAAAGTGTGTCATTGTAATTTATACCTTCAATTTGATTGTAATCTTTTGCAACTAACCGAACATTATATCTTTGATGTAACATTTCTAATGTGTCTTCCTTTTTCTTGAATATCCCCTTGCAGTTAACAATCTTCTTTCCTTTGGGAGGCTTAACTGAGTCTCAAGTTTTGTTCTTATGAAGAGACTTTAAGTTTTCATTTATAGTAATCAATGATGTTGAATCTGAGTTGAAATTGCATCTGTATACATAGAGGATTATTCAACATCTAGTATTTCTTCAGCAATTGACAATGCATATGCAGTGGTTGAATTTGCATACTTTAGACTTGACTTTATAGTCATCTTTCCTCTGTTATTTGCAATACTACATCACTCTTATGATGGCATTTCTTTTTTTGTAGGATCAGACATCATGTTTTTACGTAATAGAACTTTTATTTGTATCTCCACCTTTAATTGTTTGGTAATAGTATTACGTGTACTTATGTTAGGAGCAATAGTATTTCCACTCGAAGACAACATAGCAGACTCATAAAAATGTTTTTTTCAATCAAGATTTTGAGTGATTCAGGATCTAAACAAAGTTTACTCCTTAAATCTAGGTTTTCGATTACTGTCATCTACTTGTGCATACGTAGGACAATAAAAACTTTTAAATTCAAATAATCGGCAGAGTGGCTAGATTATACTTTTTCTAGTGCCTTGCAGTCAATGGACGACGATGGAGAGCAATTTATTAAATAATATGCTGTTGCAACTACTTTCATCCAAAAGTTCTTCGACAAACTAGCATTGAATAACATATAACTAGTTCTTTCCATAATAGTTCGGTTCTTATGTTCTGTAATTCCATTTCGCTGTGATGTGTTTGAAAGTTTGATGTTTGATGATGCCTTCATTATTGTCGAATTATTGAACCCAAACAAATAAAACTTCAATCCATTATTAGTTCTTAGCCTTCTGATCTTCTTTTTTGTTTACTTCTCAATTAGTATTTTCCATTGTTTGAATTGTGTGAACATTTTATCCTTGTGGTTTGGCATGTGCACCTAAACTTTCTTGGAAAAATTATCAATAAAGGTTAATATATACCTTGCATCATTATTTGAAGGAACACGTGAAGAACCTCACATATTAGAATAAATGTAATCTAAAGTTCCTTTGGTTCTACGCACTGTTATACTGAAATTGACATGTTTTTCCTTGTCAAACACGTAATATTTGTAAAAATCCATCTTTATTGTACTCTATCCACAAAGAAATCTCCTTTTATTGAGCATGGTCATATCCTTATCGCTTATATGTCTTAATCTCAAACTATAACTTTGTAGTGTCTTACTCTGACATAGAAATCTTTATAATTCCATTCTCTCCTGCATACTTGCACCCATTAATCTTTATAATTTTGATGTTGAAACAACAATGAGATCAAATTCTTCGTTAGATCTTACAATCTCATCATGCATTTGGATCTTTATCATACTTCTATTAATAATTTTGCATGGAAAATCATTTTTCATCAATATAACTCCACATGTAGTGGGATTGTAGGTGGAAAATTTATTTTTGTTTGGGCATGTGGTAAGTGGCACTTGAGTCAATGATCCAATTCTCCATTGATCTTGGTACATAATTGGTTGAATAAACAAAAATTGTCCGAATCTACATGTGCAACAGTAGCATCGGCTAATTTTTTTTCCAATCCTTTTGGTCATTTTTTCAATTTTGAAGTTTGTAGTACTCATCCTTGACGTATCTCTTCTTTTTGCAATAGTTATAGTACTTGTTTTTGTTTCTTGACTTAGATCATAATCTATTTTATCTTTTTTGCCATTGGAGTCACATTTTGAAGTTCTTCCTCTTACAGTTAGGATTTTACTTTTGCTTTCACTAGTGTTAGGTAACTCTTTGTCCATCAATTCTTTCAAGAAAAGGTCACTATTAATAACATTCATCATAATGAATTTACGACCATACATAAAAGTCTCCCTAAAATTTTATAAGAGAGAGGCAAGGAACATAACAATTACAGTGACCCTCATTAGTTATATTTACATCGATATTTCTGAGGTCTATGATAATTGAACATAAAATGATCTATACGAAATTTATTCGTAAATATGTAGTAAATATAGTCTTTCCTTCAAGTGTAGTTTGCTTGTCAGAGTTTTTGTCTTGTAGAGATTTTCTAACTTAAGTTATAATTCTACAGTGGTCGTCTCTTGCAAAACTTTTCGAAGAATCTCGTTTGACAAACTTAATTGTATGAGTGATAAGGTCATTTCATACGTCTTTATCTTCTCCTTTTTTGTCATCATTGTTGGTATCTTGATGACTTCAAGCAATGTCTTCTTCAGTCTTTATTGTATAATAAGTATCTTCATATTGATTTGCCATAAACTAAAATAGATATTATGATCATACTTCTTAATCTTCATCTTCAAATACATTTTTGCATGCACATAAAAAAAACGGATTAAAATCCAAAGGTCAGGTACTAATTTATTAGGAATTATGTGTACATACAAGCAGAATAAATGAAAATTCACAAAGAAAATAAATGAAAAAACAAATAATCTCAAATATAGAAAGATTTATGTGGTTTAGCAATAATCTACGTCTATGGGTGGAGGAAGGAGAAGAGATCACTATAGTCAAAATAGTATCAGGAAGAAAGGATATCTTTCAAGAGGAAGAAGCAAACTTTAGAAATTTAATATACTCAAAAGAGATGACGATGACACAATACTTACGTTAGTCTTTCAAATATCTTGTTCCAACCTATTTTACCTTAATACATATGACTCATATATATATATGGAAAATAATGCTATCCTTTCACGGTTTGAAGATCATTTTTAAATTCAAATTTGAAGTCAAACATAAAAGGACAAGGAAATCTAGATTGTATGAAGCCAGATGTCTTATTTTAGACTGCTCTGTTATTTTTCAATGAACACTTCTCCAAGAAGTTATGTGGATAGAATGAATGTATTAGAACTTGTAATTCAAGACATACTTAACATGTTCATTGCCCTAAAGTCTTACGACGGAACTCCTTTTTTTTATAGATGTTGCTGTGGAAAAGTCACTATAGAGATGCAGAACCTCTCATCAGTTTGTGTTGAGGGGGAAATTTGCAGAAATCAGTAGCATGTCTAGGTTTGGAATCGCATACTTCAATCCATAATGGATAATTATGAAGGTCAAGCTGTATTTGCAGTGGGTAAAATAAGCTCTGTGATCTAGAAATTAATCCGTGATTGAAGCAAGCAATACACTAAGGAAACTGGTTTTTCTGTAGACTGGTCTTATTGTCTTAAAGCAAAAACCAAAGACTGTAAAGGTTCGGTTAAGCCTAAGAGTTTAATAATCTATATGTATTTTTTGCAGCAGTGGTAATAGATTTTTGTAAAATTATTGGCAGAACAGTAGACAGAAGAGATGTTAATTTTAAAAGACTGGGCTGCTTGTTAGTCGTTTTTGTTATTTACTTACAGTGTAAAATTCTTCGTTTTTAGGTAGGTTGTTTTCCAGATTTGCTTGCGTGGCTGTAGCTAGAGGATACTCTCCCACAAATGTTTACATAATCTGCCCACTGCAAGGTTATCGGATGCCCTTGTTCATGATTAAATACTTTTGCAAGCTATTTGAAGCTAAAGTACGAGGTTACTTCAGTTCCCAGTTAAATGACTACTGTGCTTACATATTCTGGTTGTTAGTGGACGATTATGCTTAAAGCTCAAGAAAATTGGAGACATGTGACTACTTGTCGGCGGCTTGCGGGGCACTACAGAATTATCTGTCCGCCTTTTTGTTCAATTATGGCTCCACAAAATGAATTTTAGAGGTCATTTTTAAATCTGTATTCATTTTCATCAGATATGGTTAGTGAATGCCATTGTGCAATATGAAGACACATGGTGTGAGTAATTAATTTGTTTGGAAAGGGTAATCGGCTAATAGTCCATGGCATGAGTGGTCGTGTTAACTGTCAATAATTAGCCTTCATGACTTCTAAGTTCAAGGCTAAAATGGGTTTATATTTACCACATTTTCCTTTAATTACATCTTAATCCACTTTGGTGGCTAAGTTTTTGTATTTAAATGGGTTAATGGTATGTTGTATTCGACAACATACTTTAATTTCATTGTTTTCGGAGTTAAGCTTACCGGAGTTAAGCTTACCAATAAATAATGGATGCAACTCCAATAGCTTGAAATTTTTACACTTGAGACATTAAGATGGATGAGTCATGAAGCTTAGTTTGTGAAAGAAATTTAATGACATGTTTTATACTATGCTAATGTAGATGGTTAAAATACTTTTAAAAATTAGAAAATTAGGTGTATACAATCATGTTGACTTTATAAGTATTATATAGTCACATCGGGCCCATTAGATAATTGCTCTAAAGTTTTTAGCAATGCAAATAATCATAAGGACGAGATTCGGTGATAGGTCGCTGTTTGGTCTGTGTCAATGCCTCAACTGCTGGGACCTTATCTAATATCTAATGTAAGATATATCAGCTTATTAAAAGGTTTGCCTTTCACATCATGATGAGCACTATGCATTAGGTAGTCGTAGAAATTTTGTGAACCTATTTTGATTTACATATTTTTAATCTGTAGCTCTATAAGCAATCAACGATGGATCTGGTTTTAGGCTCTTGAGGCTAGCTACATCGATATCCTTATGAGCACGCGTCTTCAACATGAGTATCAAAATGGATTCTGGGGTTCTTGTTTTGGCTTTTGCACATTTATATATCAAGTTTGTTTTCCCTCGTGCTATTATGAAATTGTGCTCAATTGATGGCTTTAGGCTTCTAAACAGCGCCTCCCAAGGAGTTTTCCAATCACATTGTTATGCTTACTGCCACAAAATCTGCTTAAACTAACGTTGAACAAATATTGTGTGACACCAAATTAAGCACCCACGCTTTAGAATGGTTCAACCTTAGCTTAGCTTTTACCATTTAAAACTTAGACATGCACAAATAAAAGCACACACCAATACACAAGGGAGAAATTTCGAAAAACATCATGCTTTCTATTTTCTCTTAATAGAGTACAATGGGAGAGAACACACTTGCTTGTCTGAATTTTGTGTGTCCCTCCAGCTCATGTACATGTGTTTATATACACAAACCTAGTTGATGCAATCAAGATACACCTTGATTGTCACATTAAGTCTTGGTCCGCTACACGTTTGGCCGACGTGGGCTAAGCATAACACTCGCATGACCTGTGTATCGTTACTTCTTGGCATTCACTCAAGTATCCAATTTTTATGTCATTATAACGGTTGTTTGACTTACACGTGCCACTTCTTTTAGGCATGGTTGCTTCCCTTGATTCAACACAATGAAAAGTTTGAGATTGAAAAGTTTGATCGAGATGTGAACTTCTGTTTATGACAAGTGAAGATGCGAAATTGTTTGATCCAGAACGGGTTAAAGAAAGTGATCCTCGAAAAGGAGATGAAGTCAAGCACTACAACAGAGGAACAGTGAGAGGAACTTGATGTAAAGTCGTTAACTTTGATCCAATTGTCTGTGTCCAATGAGGTTTTACACAAGATTGCCTATGAGGAAAGCACGACAAGTGCTTGACAGAAACTAGAATCCTTGTATATGACGAAGTCTTTGGGTAGTTGTTTACATTGGAAATAAATGTTGTTTATACTTCATATGAGTGAAAGTACACTTGTTAAATAACATATGGATGAGTTAATCTCTATATATGATTATGGATTTAGAGAATGTTGATGTTAAGATGGAAGATGAAGATGAAACTTTGATACTTTTATGTTCTTTGTCACCATCCTTCAAGAATATTAGAGAAATTTTTATCTATGGGAAAGATTCAATTTCTTTCGAGGATGTTAAGAAATCTTTGCTTTCCAAAGAATTAATGAATAGAAAACTAATCTGAGAAGGAGATATGAAGAGTGAAGTTCTATTCTCAAGGAGAAGATCAATGGAGAAAGGGTCAAGTAGCAACAAAAATAGGTCTAGATCTAAATCTAAGGGTAAATCTAAGTTTTGCAACTATTACAAGAAGAAGAGTCATATCTTATAGGAATGTTACAAGCTTTAAAATAAAGAAAAGAGAAAGGCTAATGGCAAGAGTCAAGGAAAACCCGATGTAGCCCAAGCTAATGTTGCAAATGAAGATTCAGACAATTTTGTTCTTCTAGCCACCAATGAAAGCAAATACAAGAATGAATGGATTTTTGACTCTAGTTGTACTAATTACATGTGTCCTAACTGAAATTGGTTTTCCACTTATGAATCAATTAAAGGTGGAGATGTGCTTATGGAGAATGATTTACCATACAAGACTGTTGGGAGAGGTACTGTTAAAGTCAAGATGCATGATGGCATAGTGAGGATACCATTTAATTAACTCATAATTCATGCATATTTTACTCCCATATTTGTCTATTTTGTCTATAAATAATATTACTCAATGTGTTTTGTGCAAATTTTATAGAATTTGAGGACTTAGAAAGAATCTATGAAAAATAAGAGGGAAAAGAATAATTGTGTCAGAAAAGAAAAGATTTTTGTATGGAAAATTCTAGAGCTACGTCAGGAAGTCAAATACACATTTTCCACATACTTAAATACTGGTAAAATATCAGTCAGCTAGTGGAAAAGGTCAGAGAAGATCCAGGATAACATGGACGGGTTCCAGGCACCCAGATGCAGATCCAGCGCCTTCCAGCCGCCCACACCAGATATTTTTGATTCGGTCTTCTTTTCGATAAGATTCTCACTTGTAAATATCCTGTATTCAAAATTTAAGATTAAATTTTGTATTTGATTTGTCTCCGACGTAAGTAAATCTTTGTAAGCCTATAAAAGGACCCCTTATGTAGATCTAGGTTTTAGACTCACTTTCTTTTCTTATATTTTGAGAGATCTTGAAGATCATCAGTGTAATTTCAGGTTTCCTTCAATAAAAAGTTTTTATTATTATTTAATTATGTCTTCTCTTTCTCCCTCCTTTCTTTTATTTTAATACTTTATGTTATTATGCTTGGCTAATCTTCTAGATCTAGGGCAGAGATGAAATTTATTTAGATTGAGATGTGTGATCGTATTTTTTTCTCTTTCTTTTTGTACTTTATGTAATGAATATGTAGGTTGGATGTATATTACATAAATCATTCATAAAATCGATAAACTTTGATAGACTAATAATGATTTCATCTTTTTAATCTGTGCATAGGGAAGATTTAATTGAGTATTGTGTATATAATCTCAATTCTATCATATATCATCTGATATAATTTGGTTTGTGTCTTTTTCCTCCTAATCTTGATATGTTGTGGTGTACGTTTGTGCATATATTTATTCTTGTATAGATAAGAATCATTGAATCAAGTTATTTAGATCAAATAAAGGGGGAGGGAATAAACATGATCATGCATTCTTAATTCAAGATAAATGGATTCGAAATCCTAGTTTTACTTAATCTGTTACTCCTTGTTCTTTTATATTCATTCTTTAATCATCATATCTCTCACTTTTCATCTCAATAATTGAAAATAAATCTCTGTTCTTGAATACTTTTCTCTGTGAGATCGACCTGTATTTGCCACGTATTACATAGTACGATGTGCACTTGCGGTAATTAAATATGACTCATCAAGTTTTTGTAAGCCCTTATCTAGGTTTTAGACTCTTTTCTCTTCTTGTATTTTGGAGAGATCTAGAAGATCATTAGTGTAATCTCAGATTCCTTTCAATAAAAAGTTATTTTTTATTTAATTATGTCTTCTATTTCTCCTTCTTCTTCTTTTATTTTAATGTTTTATGTTATCATGCTAGGTTAAATCTCTTTTTACATTTAGGATTCTTGAAGTTAGATCTAGGATATGACTGTAATATTTAATCTCATCTCATCTTCTATACTTCATGATGATTGCCTCTTTCTTATTATCTACTTTTGCAATTATATTTCGATAGATCATAGTTAATTACGTATTCTCATGATCTGTACTTAATGATTATTGTTTAAAATAAGAAACGTTGCTTATATCTTTTTATCTTGGTATATTATGCTAGCATGCATCTTAATAGATCATCATAGAATCATGTTTCTTTATAATTTATTCTCGTTATCGACATGTTAGATCTTGATATTGCATAGTAGGTGTTTCACCTTTATGCATTATTCTTGTTTAATAATAATCCTTGAAAGGCTAAGTCTTAAAAGGCAAAGTAGTTACTTAATCAAGTCCGTTGCTCAAGTACGGGGAGCCTCTTACTTTCCTCCACTAATCTAGCTATTTAGGTTAAAGAGTTTTGATTTGAGAATCTTACGAGTTAACTTAATAATTTGAACCTATCTAGATTTTAGGTCAACAATAGAATTAGAGTTTGTGAGAGTTATGTGATTAGATTAAGCATTTTTTTCCTCTATCTTTCCCCTCATCATCTAGTTGTTTCTCGTATCTTCTTATCTTTTCATCTTTTCTATTTTCATTGCATTTTGTTTCAAAAAAAAAAAAAAACAGAGTCAACTTGTGCATGCCAGTTTGGGTTAGAGACCATACCCATCATTTGGTTAGTTTAGAGTTTAACCTATTTGAGTGTTTTAAAATTGAGATTGAAGATACAATGATGGATAAAATAATCAATTAACAATCCCTTCAGGATAGATGCTACCCCGTTAGAATAACCCAACCTTCATGCATTAGAATGCCTACACCTAATAGAAATAATTTTGAACTTAAAACCCACTACATTAGTATGTTGCCCAAATTTAGTGAAGAAGGGGATGCCTATCTGTAGACATCCCGATTTTGAAGTCACTTGGTAGCAGGCTACTCTGGTTGATGCTCTAGTTGCAACCACCAAAATCCTAGCCCACTTAGGCCCGCACAAGCCCACACAAGCCCATTAGGCCCGCGCAAGCCCATTAAGCCCAATTAGACCCACA
>JAMKQA010036767.1:0-28425 GCA_024699735.1 Posidonia australis | reverse complement strand
AACCAAGAAAATTTTATTTAAAAACGCTTTAAAGAAAAGTACAAAGAGTCTGAGCAAGTAGACAAACCAAGCAAAAAATAGCAAAATCAAAGTCCACAGGACAATGACTAAATATGCAACAAATCCAGTAACCAATCGGTAACAAAGGCATCAGATGCACCCCACAGGGCACCACTCAATGATAGAAGAAATAACTCTCACAAAGATCATGCAAAGCCGAATACTTTTCCCCGAAAAATCTGATGATTTTATTCAATCCATTGAGACCACCACACTGCATGTAGAAAGGAAAACCAAACCTTGCTCCACCTACCACCTTGACTCCAAAACTCCCAGAAAGTCTCCGTAGAACCATCGCTAAACTGATTGGATGTCACCCTCCCAAATAAGGAGCACCACCACCGATGGACTATCCCACACTCCAATAAGAAATGAAAGATCCTCAATAGCCCAACCACATAAAGCACATAAGTTAGCAACGAAGCCACACTTCTATAATGCTACCTCAATCAAAATACCTCCATGAAGAATCCATCAGGCAAAACATTGAACCTTTAAGAGAACACGATTATTCCATATCAACTTATGATAACCCACTCATGTTCCTCCACTACTCATCATTGAGAAGAATGATGCTAATGAAAAGTCTCCATCCTTGTCCTATAACCAAGAGCGGGAATCAAGTAGATAAAACATTTGAACCCATATTTTCAAGCAAAGTAAACATTGTAACAAGCTCCACAACTTCCTTATCTGTGAGATCCCTCCTAAATCTCAAGTCCCATACAACCTTGTTATCGCGCCTCACAAAAGACTCACCTATACTAGCAGCAAGTTGTTCAGATAATAGAAACAAACCAAGAAACCGTTATCTCAAAGGCATGGAATCAATCCTATGATTCTCCCAAAAATTAATTTGGTTCCCACAACCCGCCCTTACTCTAATGTCACACTCCACAGTACTCTTTTACTCGTGATAGTTGGCAGCATGGTAAGTAGTGAAAATGGGTTTTCTAAACATGGCAAAGTGAAAGGATCATTTATTGATTATTTGAAACCATGGTACCAAATTTCGATGCATGTCAATGAAATTTCACCGATATGTGTCGAAAACCCAACTTCCTAACATGATATTCAACTATAATTCGAGAAATACCCCATGTCAAACCATGTCGGTCCATGTTAGTGTATTTCGATCCATGGTGATATATCGGTCCATGTCGATGGAAACAGAGTAAAAAACCTATGGTTCGTGACTTCAAATATACATTATTAACTAGTAAAACTCCTCTTATTTTAGCACTCTATTTACATTAACTTACATTTTAATACTTAGAATGTTAATATATGAATTCTATTCATAATTCATCAACATTTTTTATATTCCATAATGACTTATTTTGTATATACATTATATTTCCTTATTATATGCTTAAACTATGAATTTAAAAACATAAGGATGTGTATTGTTATTCACTTTAGCATATCATAAAGTTTCAAATCAAACATCAATGTTTTTATTGGATTTCCATGTTTCACCTATTGGAAATTAACATATGTATACTTTATTTTGATGATAACAAAAAACATATACTCTATTTTCTCTTTGATTCGATATTTGAGATAATTTGTAAAGTTTATTAAAGAGATAAAAGGATCATCACAGAACACAGAAGGAAACCAAGGAGAAAGATCTTTCTGAAGGCCAAAAATGTTTTATACGTTTACAAATGTGTAATATGTTGATTTTGTATGTATATTCAAGAGTCTATAATTCAAGTCAATTTCGACACACCGAAATTTGTTAACATACCAAAAATTTCCAAAATGTATTAAAATATAAGTGACTTTTATTTTGACATACCAAAGAAATTCAAGCTACCGAATCAAGGAGTTTTTTCAGACATATTGAAAATTTTCGATATTCCATTTCTGGTTGTGAAAATGAAAGAATCAAGTATAAACGGTACGTCAAAATCATCTGTCGAATCTGGTAGCCATTACTAGCCATTAGGAGAACCATTAAAGACAAAGATGGGAGCGCCAACTACAATAAATAGAGGATTTCTACCCTTGGCCAAACACACCAACGAAGATAACATGTTATATTTACTTGAGTAAAAACACTTGTGAACCAAAAAGTTCCATCTCTAAACCTACGTCTCTGGTATTCTGAAAAAGAGTGAAAGAAGAGATTATGCTTGAGCTTCTTTAACAAAGAGATTCTTCAAAAAGTTTCATTATTCAACAAAGTTCTAACTTCTTGGGTGTTAAGGAGTAGTAAAGGACTATACAAGACTTGAATGGATTTCCAACAAATAAATTTGTGAACTTAAGATTTAAGAAAAAAGAAAATTCTCGAGAACAACTTGAGGAGTGAAGTAGACTGTAATTTGACGAAACCACCATAAAATTACTTGTGTCTATTTTAGTCTCTCTCATCTTATTCTTGAATGCTTAATTGTTTACTAGGCTATTTATAATCACTTGTGATAACTTTATAAAAATTGAAATAGAACTTTGACTAAATAGTAATTTTAAATTGATTCTCTATTCACTCCTTCTTTAGAGAAGCTTTCCGATTCTACAATTGGGTATCAGAATGGATTTATCTAAAATTTAGATTTAACTTTCTATTAGATAATGACTTCTTCATCTAATAATCATGTTGTAGAAGGACAAAGCATAAATAGGCCTCCATTTTTTTATAATAAGATCTATAATTATTAAAAATATAGAATGATAATTTATTCAAAGTTAATTAACTTTGAATTATAGGATGTTGTAGTAAATGACTTTACTCAAAATTTAGCATATAAAGAATGGAGTAATGAAGAAAAGATTTTAGCCCAACTTGATGTTAAGGAACTACCATTAGCCAACAATAATTTAATAGAATTTCAAAGTGCAATACTTCTCATGAAGTTTGGCATACATTAGAAGTTATCTATTAAGGAACAAACCAATTTAAAGAAACAAAAACTAACATATTAATGCATAAATATGAATTATTTAAAATGAAAGAAGATGAACCTATAGGAGAAATGTTTAATAGATTCAGTGATATAACAAATACATCACAATCTCTTGGCAAACTACAATAGAAGAATATTGCAAAGCATATTCCCAAGGTGATCTTGTAAAAAAAATTCTTTGATCCATCATCCCAGATTGGAAGAGAAAGACCACTGCAATAAAAGAAGCAAAAGACCTTTCAAACTACTCTTTAGAAAGTCTAATAGGAAATTTAGCCTCCTATGACGTCCAATTAAAAGAAAAAGAAAAAGAAAAGGAAGAAAAAGAACATAACATTAAAAATCATCTCAAATTCAAATAACTGAGTAGATGAGGAAAATGAAGATATTGCACTTTTAACAAGAAAATTTTAAAAATGTATGAAAAGAGAAAATTTCAAAAAGAATTGGAACAAAAATTAAGATAAAAATCAAGAAAAAGATGAGACCCCCCTTTACTTCAAATGCAATAAGCCATGACATATAAAAAAGGATTGTCCTCTACTAAAAATGAAAATGTTCAAGAAAAATAACAAACCTAAGAAAAAAGCTTTTCAAACTACTTGAGATGAAACTCGTAAAAGGGACTCCTCTTTAGATAAATATTCCTCATCCGACGATGTAAATGCAAATATGTGCTTCATGATATAAGATGCTGAGTCATGCTCATCTCAAAATTTAGAAGATAATAATTTGGAAGAACTTGTAGTTGTCTTTAATGAATTATATGACAAATATAAGACACTAAAGTCGAAATCTAAAAATATAAATCAAAACATTGAAAATCTAAACAAAGAAAATAAGTAATTAATAAAAGATGGGGAAAACTTAATTTTGGAAAATGAAGAGCTAAACACGAAAAATATTGAACTAAATCAAAGCTAGATCAAAGTACAAAATAAATAATCTAGAGAAGGATCTTACCTTATTAAAGAATAGAGTGATGATCTTCTAAACACCATAACAAAATTCACAAATGGAAATGAAAGCCTAGACAAACTACTTTCAACCCAAAGGCCATTTTTGAAGAAATAAGGTTTGAATTTTTCTCACTTTAGAGATATACCTTATGAAAATAGTTTTGTAAGAATTTCAAATAAAGAAAAATATGTATTTATTGCGAGAGACAAAAGACAAAATAAATGAGTGTCAAAAACAAATAGATGAGTATCAAGAACTAATCAATCTAAACCCAAAAGAATGTTTTGAGGACCAAAGTTTTTACTTTCATCTTTTGATGCAGGAAATAATAAAAAATGATGAAGATAAAATAGATTCTTGATAGTAAGTATTCCAGACATATGATAGGAGATCACAACTTCTTCTGCACCTCAAATGCAAAAGAAGAAGAAACCGTCACTTTTGGTGATAATACAAAAGGAAAGATAGTCGTAATAAGAAATGTAAGTAATATCGACAATCCTTATATTGAAAATGTTTTATTAGTAGATGAGCTAAAGCATAATTTAATTAACATAAATCAATTTTGTGATAAAAGATACAAAGTAATTTTTGATAAAAAAGAATGCTCCATAATAGACTCTACTACTGGTAAATTAATGTTTCCTGGCTCTAGCAAAAATAATGTATATAAGATAAAAATAACTTACGAAACTAAAAAGGATTTATACCTTGTATCTTCAAATGATGAAAAATGACTATGACACAGAAGACTTGGCTATACTAGCATCAGTCAATTATCCAAACTTTTCAAAAAAGAATGTGTTATTGAGTTACCAAAATTGGATTTTCCAAAAAACAAGCTTTGTAATGCATGCCAATTTGAAAAATAATTTAAATTACTTTCAAAGCTAAAGACATTGTTTCAACTACCAAACCTCTTGAGCTTATTCATATGGACCTTTTCGGTCTTAGTAGAATATTTAGTTTTGTTGGTAAAATATATGTATATGTTTTAGTTGATGATTTTTCAAGATTTACTTGAATTTTGTTTTTAGCAAATAAACATGATGTTTTTCATGAATTTCAGAAGTTTTGTAAGAAAGTCTAAAAAGGAAAGGATTTGAAAATTATTAAAATTAAAAATGATCATGAAGGTGAATTTGAAAATGAAAATTTTAAAAAATTTTGTAAAGAAAATGATTTTGAACATAACTTTCTTTTCCAAGAGGTCTTCCTCAAAAAGAAGTACTTGAGCGAAAAAATAGAACTCCATAAGAAATGACTAAAACTATACTTTGTGAAAATAATTTATCAAAGTATTTTTGAGTCAAAGTCATAAATACCACTTGCTATGTTTTAAACCGTGTTTTACTTAAACCTATTTTAGAGAAAACTGCATTTGAACTTTAATATGATAAAATTCCACGGATTTCTTACTATAAAGTCTTTAAATGTAAATGTTTTATTCTAAAAAACGACGACTCTTCGGACAAATTTGATTCTAAATTTGATGAAGGAATTCTAATTGGTTATTCCTCTAGAAGTAAGGCTTACAGAATTTTTAATAAAAATGCACAAACAATAGAAGAATCTATGTATGTAAATTTCGAAGCAAACACATAAAATCATTAATATTGAAGAAGAACCTGAAACTATTGAAAATTTCTCAAGAAAATTGAACTTAAAACAAAATAATGAAAAACCAAAGGACCACAACACTAAAGAATGGCAATATAAACCTAGTCATCCTAAAGAACTTATCATAGAAGAAGTTTCTAAAAGAATATTAACTAGATCCAAAATTAATCATGTATGTGCCACATATGCTTTTGTATCATCCATTGAATCTAAAAACGTAGATGATACATGTGAAGATGAATTTTGGTCAATTGCCATGCAAGAAGAATTGAATCAATTTCTAAAAATTAATGTTTGGGAACTAGTTCCAAAACTTATAAATCATCAATTCATAAGAACAAATTAGATCTTTAGAAATAAATTAGACGAATATGGAAATATAGTTAGAAATAATACTAGATTAATAGCTCAAGGATACAATCAAGAGAAGGAAATACATTTTGATGAGACATATGCACCCGTTGTTAGATTAGAATCAATTAGGATGTCATTAACATATACAAGTCACATAGGATTTAAATTATTCCAAATAGATGTAAAAAATACCTTTTTAAATGGCTTTATTGAAGAAGATGTGTATGTCAAGTAACCTCCAGGATTTGAGGATAAAACCCATCCCGATCATGTGTATAGATTAAACAAAGCCTCATATGGAATTAAACAAGCACCAAAACCATGGTATGACGGCTTAAGAAATTTCTAATTGAAAAAGGGTTCAATATTGGATTGGTAGACACTACATTATTTGTTAAGAAAAATGATGAGGATATTCTACTAATTCAAATTTATATAGATGATATCATTTTTGGATCTTCAAATAAGACATTATGTGAAGAATTTTCTGAAATAATGAAAAATAAATTTGAAATAAACATAATGGGAGAATTATCCTTCTTTTTTAGGATTACAAATCAAACAAATGAAGGATGAAATCTTTATTAATCAAGAGAAATACATTAACAAATTGTTGAAAAAGTTTGGAATAGAAAATACTAAGGTTGCAAAAACTCCCATGAGTACATCACTCAAACTAGATAAAGATGAAAATTGATTGGATGTTGACTAGAAAAAATATAGAGAGATGACTGAATCATTGTTATATTTAACTACTAGTAGACTAGACATTATGTTCAGTGTAAGCTTACGTGTAAAATTTCAAACATCACCTAAGGAATCACATTTAAAAGTAGTTAAGAAAATTTTTAGGTATTTGCAAAGATCTAGAAACTATGACTTATTCTTTCTTAGAGATTCCTCACTTGATCTTACGACTTATAGTGACACTGATTTTACGGATCGTAAAATAGATAGGAAAAGTACTAGTGACACATGTCAGTTTCAAGACTCTCTAGTATCTTGATTTAGCAAAAAATAAAATAATATTACACTTTCAACTACTGAGACTGAATATATTACAATTGGATGTTGTTGTGCCTAAGTTTTATGGATGAAACAAACCTTAAAAGACTACGGATTAAATTTTTCAACCTCTAACTTTTGTGACAACACTAGTACAATTAATCTATCTAAAAATGTGATACACCATTGTAGAACTAAGCATATAGAAATTAGGCATCATTTTCTCAGAGATCATATAATGAAAAATGATATAAAATTAGAATTTATCTCTACTAAAGAACAATTGACTGATATATTTACCAAATCCTTAGATGAACAATAGTTTTCTAAAATAAGAAGGGATTTAGGTATCTGTCAAATTATAGACATTTTGTAAAAATATCTGAACCGATATACCGAAATAAATCGATCAGCCGTTTCTTTTGTTTTTCTAAGTATTTCGGTCGATCAAAAACTACTGATTCGATCTTCTGAAATTTTGTGGTAAGTTGAAATAATGCTAAAGACCAAATATTTAAAATTTACTGACTCGATCTTCCGTTTTGGACTAGTCGACCAAAAATCTCTGTTTCGATCAGCCAAATTACTGATCAACCGAAATGAATACCAAGTTCAGATTTTAAAATTCCTTGATTTGATTTGCTGAAAATTCTTGAACGATCAAAAATCACTTATTCGATCTATCGAATCCTTCCGAACGATCGAATATGAGTACTTTAATTTGCTAAAATGGCATTCCATTCAATTTCAACCTACAGTTTTGTTCCATTGATTGTTATAAATCTAAGTTTTTAAACATTAGGTTTACATTTTTTCTCTCGTCCTAAAGCCCTACCTACGACATCCCTTTCCTCTGGTGCCGTCTCTAAATCCTAAATCTCCTGTTTTTCACTCTCCTTTTCTCCAAATCTTCCATTTCGACCCTCTTTTTCACCACATTTTCATCCCCGCTTCATCTCTCTCACCATGCCACCCAAAAAGATGTGTGCCACAAAGTTTAAACGCAAAATGGTTCTGACGACCTCCTCCACTTCCTCTGACATTGGAGACGAGTTTCCCAACCAATATTTTCATTACATCAACGATGAAGCTCTTCAAGCACATAAGGAGTGGTTTGTCAACCAAGAGGTTCTCACCAACTGAAGAGTAATCTTCAGTGAACTTGAGACTATAGAGTCATTATTTACATTCCAAATGGTTGTTCCATTTCTAACTTCCATAGGAGATACCAAATATTATCCACATCTAGTCTCCCAATTTTATGCCAATCTCACCATCTCTATTGAATTACTTGAATCCTATATCTTAGGGGTAGAAATAAAATTCGATGAAATCTTGATAGGACAATTGTTGAAAATCACCTAAAGTAACACTGGTATCACCTTATTTGTTGATGAACTAGACTGGTCTTACTTAGATATCAAGAAGGCCATTTCCATTAATAAAACAAGCATTTTAAGCCTAGTAAACTAAATCAACTCATTAAATAATTTCGAATCATTACTTACATCGTAGTCACCAATATCATTCAAAAAAAAAGGCCATAATGATGAACTTAGTGAACTCACTTGCAAAACCGTCTATGTCATAACTAAGAAAATCAAAGTCAAATAGACTCAAGTTATTATCCATTGTATGACCTATATCAAAACCAAGTTATTCTTTGGTCCATCACTCACATATCTTTTCATAAACTATAGTGTTCCTTTAAAAAATGAGGTCAACTTAGCTATCAAAACCAAACCCTTAGGATCCTCCATTATAGAAAAAATGGAACAAACTTTGGAGAGATTTAAGGCTCTAAAAGGAATTCATCCCTCTTCCAAGAAAACATCGCCGAGACTTCTGAAAGCTCTGAGGACGACGTAGACATCAAAGCTCAAATTTTGTTTTTCCAAGAAAACATCGCCGATATCAAGCATCGATAAGTGGAAAATTACAACTCGAAATATGAATGGCAACAAAAACATTCTGAAAACATCAATTTACTAACCAGTTAGCTTGATACATACTTATTAAAGAACAAGCAAAATTTAAAAAGCATCCACAAGCTCTCTGCTCAGTCCAATGAATACAGAATGGAATCCACTTATCAAATAGATGCCTATCAGAAAAAGCTGAAGGACTATCATTCTGATATGTTAATATATTTTTGAAGTCATCTGCCTCCTTCTGCTGATTGAATGAACCTTGATTTTGATGAATAGCCAACTTTAGCTATGGATATTATGAACCTTATTTTATTATGAATCTTGAATGACTAAATTCCTATGCTATGGAAATTATGGATTATGAGCGATGTATGTATAAGTATTTATGGATAGGAATGATATTTGATATTTTTGTTATATTCTGTGTCCATGAATGAGTATTGAAGCCTATCTTGATTTGCTTATGACAAAAAAGGAGAGAAAGATAAAAAGACCTATGAATCAAGGGAGAAAGAAAAGAGAAGCACATAGATAAGGAGAGCATATAGTTAGAGGGAGCATAGAAAATTTATTATATCTTTGTTTATTGATAAGGAGAGCATATATGGTATAATTTATTTCTACTTTTATCATCATCAAAATAAGGGAGATTGTTGGAAATTAAAATGTGTGTACTTTATTTTGATGATAACAAAAGACGTATACTCTATTTTGTCTCTTTGATTCAATATTTGAGATAATTTGTAAAACTTATTGAGAAAATAAAGGAGTCATCACAAAACACATGGGGAAACCAAAGAAAATGATCTTTCTAAAGGCTAAAAATGTTTTATGAGTTTATGGATGCGTAATATATTGATTTTCTATGTATATTCAAGAGTATAATTCAAGTAAATTTCGACACACCAAAATTTATCGATATGCCGAAAATTTCCAAAATGTATTAAAATATTAATAACTTGTATTTCGACATACTAAAGAAATTTGAACTGCCAAATCAAGAAGTTTTGCCTGGTATACCAAAAACTTTCGGTATTCTATTTTAGTCGTAAAGGAGAAAGAACCAAGCAAAAACGATACGAAAATCATCCGCTCTGTCAAATCAGATAGCTATTGCTAGTCGTTGGGAGAGTCGTTAGAGACAAAGATGAGAACTCCAACTACTACAAATAGAGGATTTCTATCCTTAGACAAACACACTAACGAAGATACATACTATATTTGCTTGAGTAAAAACATTTGTGAGCCATAAAGTTCCATCTCTCTACCTACGTCTCTAGTATTCTGAAAAGGAGTGGAGATTGTGCTTGAGTTTCTTCAACAAGGAGATTCTCCAAAAAGCTTCATCATTCAACGAAGTTCTCAAGAATTCTAGCTTCTCAGGTGTGAAGGAGTGGTAAAGGATTGTACAAAGGTTAGAAAAACTTCCAACAAGTAAGTTTGTAAATTTAAAATTTAAGGGAAAAGAGAATTCTCGAGGAAATCACGAGGAATGGAGTACACCAAGGTTTGATTGAACTACTATAAAATTACTCGTATCTATTTCAATTTCCCTCATCTTATTCTTGAATGCTTGATTGTTTACTTGACTATTTATAATCACGTGTGATAACTTTATAAAAATTGAAATAGAGTTTTGAGTAAAAAGTAATTTTAATTTGATTCTCTATTCATCCCCTTCCTTTCTAGAGAAACTTTTCGATCCTATATTACCATGTTTTCACCAAATGTTTGACACACTTCCTATTTTAGAAGGATCAAAATCTGATACGAAACTGATGTTTGAAACTATATTTCAAACTGCAGGTTCAAAACAGCCATCCATACAAATGTAACTTCGAGGAACATTTTTTTGTAGATCTTTCTATTTCATTAATGTCCATTAAACTTGGAAATAAATAACCAATCAATTGATGCAATTTTAATCATTAAAAAACGGATACAATAACTTTCTGAATAAAGAAAACAAAATAGACCTGAGCAAAGACAAAAGGGCCTCCATCACGCATATGAAGAGCATCCCTCTCCATGACTGCCAAGTCAGCTCCAACTGCAGGTGCTAGGTCTGTCTTGTTTATCACCTAGAGTTGCAGCAGTTAGTTCAGATACATCTCGAAGGGCAACAGAAGTGAATACTGGAAGTGAAGAGAAAAAGGAATTTTCTTACTAGGAGATCAGCTTGTGTAATTCCTGGGCCACCTTTTCGAGGAATTTTATCACCACCAGATACGTCGATAATATATATGATATAGTCTGCTAGTTCTCTGCTGAAGTTAGCGGCCAAATTATCTACATATGTGCGTTCCAGGAAACTTTTTAACTACATTTGAAGAACATTACAAACAACTAAAAAATAAATTGTATATTTCAGAGAACTAATTATAAAACTGAAAATTCCATGCACTATATTTGGAGGGTTAATTAACTTCCATAGTCACTGTAAATCAACTATAAAAAAGGATTGAATGAACATGAAAATTATGACAAAAAAAGGCCCAAGCATCCAATTAAAATACTTTGACATTCTTTTTGCAAATTGATTGAACACAATATATAATTTACAGCAGTAAATACCTCCTCCAGATTCACAAAGTAGTATATCTGTTTTATACAGATTAGACAACTCCTCAAGAGGTCCTAAATTGATACTTATATCTTCACGAATTGCAGCATGTGGGCAGCCTCCTGTTTCTACAGCATGAATCCTTTCTTCAGGAAGTGCACCATGTTTCACCAAAAACTCCCCATCCTCCTTCGTAAATATGTCATTTGTTACCTGACAAATAAATAAATTGATTACTGGAGAGTGTTGGAGATCATCAATATAGCCAAATGAATGACACTGAACATTGGAAGAGATTCAACATACAGAATGGAATTTGACAGCAGTCTTAAGCTATAATATTAAGAACATGTACATAGCATTATTCCAACGTAGAAATACATGAATTCACAGAGAACATACTATAACCATCCTTTTATGATTCTGAAACCATGGATAGGATACTCTACATATTCCGATATTTTTGAAATGTTGAAAAAAGCTATGAGAGGCTACAACAATCTTAGCCGTGGTGAGTTATGAATCACCAGATCTTGATTGTATGGACATTTTTTCTCCAAGGACCTGTAAGTTAATATAGCTTGAGAATTTTGATACCATGGGTGGTTATATTTTCAAATAAAATAACCAACAAAATGATTTCGCCAAATACTCTAATGACAATGAGATATAGGATCCGTTTGATAAAACTTCAGCTTATACATTCAAGTGTAGAAACTAATTTCTAACTAGAAGTAGTCATACCTCAACTTCTGGAAATGTAAAAGAATTACTGTTTCAAAAGCTACATATTTTTGAGAAGTTGATATTATTTAATAAAACTATTGAACTATTATAACTTCTAAGGAAATACTATATGTTGAAAAGCTATCTAGAAACTTTACCAAACAAACCCTTAGTAGTAAAAGATGCTAATAGAGTCACAATTCACTTTAAAAACCAATTAAGAATTTTAAGCTACAATTGTCCTACCCAATAATTGGACATCCATGATGATGATGGATTCACCTTTGGTTTCTCATTGTTAGCCATATATTGCATCAATGTTTTAAAAAATGAAAAGCAATCTCAACATAGATTAAGTCTCTAAACGTTTTTTGATAAAACGGAAGTTTAAACGGGGGTTTAATGAAAAATGGGTCCATATTAAGAATAAATAAAAATAAATGTAACATGCATATAACCAACAATTTTCAACAACTTATCTCAATTTCTAGAACTATTATTCAAACACAAGCAATTCAATTCAAAAAACATAACTTGAATTCATGTAATTATCATTTAACCACGATAACTCAAAAATATAAATTAAATAAGTGACAAGCATAAGTAAGCAAATAAGTACCTAGATTATCAAATTATGTCAATGATGAAAAGTCATTAATGTTATATTAAAAAACAACCATTTTTACTCAAAAAATTGTGTCACGTAGAAAACATTTAAACAAAGTTTAAATGACCATCTTTTCAGTTTTTTGGAACAATGAATTGCATCAATTATAAAAGCACTAACATCATGTTTACTCTTGATCATAAAATTTATCAAGCCATGGGATACTAAAAGGATCACCGTGCAAACACTACATTGATGAAACAATCATATGTGACTATAATTATGTCAGTGCACTCAAGAAGATCAGAAATGGAAAGGAAGAGTATTCTTGAGTGCACTAAAGTGAGGTTGGATTATAACTGGTTGAGCATCCCCCACCTTAGCAAACTAACTCAGGAGATATCAAGTTGAATTTGCAAGTCAAAAAGTCAAAACAATCATGTGGCAAAAATATCTTCCATTGGATGCTAGAATTACCCAATTCCAACAAAAGTAGGTTGGTCTGTCACAAAGAAAAGCATCAGAGAGAATCCTGAATTTTACGTGTCAATTGATAGACAGTTTCTTGTCAAATACTTTATAAACCTTTCATCTGATAGATAAGGCCAAAAGTAAGTTGCAAAATGCTTTACAAATATAGTTCAGATAAAGTAAAGATCTTTGTGTTTTCATGATTATTCGTCCATGCAATAGTGGAAGATCCTGAATTTGTGACAAAAAATTTCACTGTGGACTTGCCATTTATCTACTGTGATAAATTACTAGGAAGTTATCCCTTTGAACAGCTAGCTAAATCCTGATTTTTGCACAGAAATGATTAACAGAGATTTTGACTCCTAAATAAGAGCAACTTTTTCGTACATGCTTGAAACTTCAAGAAGGATGAAGACTTTAAAAGATGGAAACATGTCTCTAGAGTAAAGTGTCGAAGGGAAAATTGACATAATCAGTCATGCTGAATACCTTTATAACTATCTCATGAAGTGATTGATGTCTTCAACCATTATTTGTATTGTAATTAGGTCAGTGGTAAAGCTTCTCAAGTTCATGATTTTTAGACAATGCAAAAGTGAAATAAAAACCTAGGGTTGTGAAAAAAGGTCCAAGAATGGAGACTTGTCAACTACCATACATATGGATTCCCATATAAACATCAAAAACCAATCCTATGTTTACACTGGAAGGAAATTGGATGCTTTTTATTAGTCAATCAAAGATCTCGTAAATTGTTGAAGAACAAGATACAAAACAGACTAATCAAGAGAACAAATCCAAAGAAAGCAAGTGATAACTAACATTAATCCAAGCCAAGAAATTGTTCAAGCCAATCAACAATAAAAGTATTTGGCTCATCCTGAGAATCCCAAGCGGGCACCCTCTTGGTGATTTCTTAAGCATTAATCATAAAACTAATGGTTTCAGATATTTCAGAGATGTACAACTACTCCAAATTTATCCTCGCATCACTTGTGGAATTGTTTTATGGAGAAACCTGCTATCACCAAATACAGGTCAAAAATGTAGAACCAACAACTTCGTAAATTCAATACAGGACTCAAAGTAATGTTTCCATGGTAATGTCTATAAGAAAAAGGCCGCTTTGTATTTTATTTTGATGATAACAAAGTAAATTTTATAAATATATTAATGCATGTGTTTGAGAAATATGTAACATGTACAAAAAAAGTATTTCAAGGACAAAGTATAGAGACTACTACGAGAAAATACATCTGAAGTCAAGGTAAACTCTAAAGAGAAGAATTACAAAGACCATTCTGACGACTGATGGAAGAATTATGAAGACAAGAAGAAATCAAGAAAACTACAAGATTATTTTAATCAAAATATATTTATATCAAAATTGATGTAATTTTTCCTATTTCTTGATGTAATATTTAAGATATATAATGATCTCACAACCTAAGTCAAAATCCTAAGTAAATAGGGATATCTATAAACCTAGTAGGAAATCCTTAGAAAAAATAATGAAATATAGGTTCCAATGTCATTTTCAACATATCAAATTCTGTCGATATACTGAAATGGGTAAATAGTTAAGTAACGAGATTAACGGCTAACAAAATCTAAATGGTAAAAGCTTTAGTGAATTTCGACATACCGAACATTCTGACCGTTGTAAATTTTCGTCGACCGAAGAAAATCGACATACCAAATCAGCAATCCGTTGCAGATATTTCTTATAGCCATTAGACACAACTTTGAGTTCAATCATTTACTATAAATAAAGCTCTAATTTCCCTTTGAAAGGACACCTAAGCACTAATAGTAATTTTAAACTCAAGTCCTACAAGTCTAAACTTAATTCCTACCTTTTCAATACTTCCCTAGCCACTGCAAGAGAGCCTTCATTTCTAAATCCTTGGCTAAAGTGTTGGGAGATCATAGTGATTTGTTGTAAATACAAATTGTAAAGAAATTCTGTATCAAGCTTCTTTGAGCGTGGGAAGGATTCACGATTTATGACATTGACGAGGATTCGTCCAACAAGTAAGTTTTAATTTAAATTAGAGGAAAAATCTCAAGAGGGATTCTTGAGGAGTGGACTACGTTAGGGTTGATCAAACCACTATAAATTTATAATATCACTATCATTGTCTCTCATTCCTTTCTTTGTTTGACATTACTTGAATTTCCTTCCATACTTAAGCATATTGTGAATTACATGTATAAATTTAAAAAAAAAAGCAAAATCTCATAATTAAATAAGTAAATTCTCTATTCATCCCTCATGTAGAGAAGTCATTTGATCCAACAATTGGTATCAGAACGAGTTATCTAGAATATAGATTAATTATCTACTAGATAAATGACTTCATCATTATCTTCATATAATAATCATGTTGTAGAAAGTTAAAGCATAAATAAACCTCCTTTCTTTGATGACATTAATTATAACTATCAAAAGTATATAATGATTATATATTTAAAATCTATCCGTTTTGTACTATGAAATGTAGTTGTGAATGGTTATACTGTAAGTTCGACATCTTTTAGAAAATAAAGTAATGAGAAAAAAACCTTAACTCAACTTGATGCTAAATGTTTGAACATTTTATTTTATACAGTAAACCAAGAACAATTTAATAAAATATCAAATTATAAAAACTCACATAAAGTTTGACACATTTTACAAGTCACACATGAAAAAGCTAGTCAAATAAAAGAGACCAAAATAAATATGGTTGTTTACAAATATGAAATGTTCAAAATGAAACAAAATGAATCAATTAAGGGGATGTTTACAAAATTTAGTGATATAATCAACTTCCTTCAAACTAAAAGTTACTTTCAAAGTGACCTTGTATGGAAAATCTTAAGGTCTTTAACTCCCGAATGGGAGAAAAAGATAACTGCTATTGATGAGACAAAGGATCTTTCAAATTACTCACTTGAGGACTTAATTGGTAACCTTACTTGCTATGAGATCCAAATGAGAGAGAAGAAAAATAAAAAATCACTAAACAAAAAGACAATAGCCTTGAAGATACCACAGATTCAGACAAATCGGATAGTGAAGATGATGGAAATGTAACATCTGTGCCTGGCTTTTCTATTTAATATAAACCATGGAATTTTCTTTTATTAGTTGAATGTGGTTTATTATTGGAGAACCTTGGTTGTGGTTTTCTTCCTGTGTTGGTGCTCCTGGTTCACCCTTGCGGGGTGACTCCTTGACTTGTGGGTCTGTTTGTGCTGTTGGGACCCCATGGTTTGGGGGTATGACCCTGACCCACTTGGGCTTGAGCTTGGATTTTGGTCAATAGAACCACGTCCCACCCGTGCCTTATTCCTTCCTAGCCACCCGTGACCCGCATCCTCTTCTCCCCATCTCGTGAAACCTAACGGGGAAGAAGGCTGCTCGTTCCGTCCCCTCCGTCCAGAGCTACGCGTAGCTGTTGGACGTCGATGGGATTTCGGGATGGCAAGCGCGCCGGGGGTTTTAAAAGAGGCGTAGTGGTTGTGTTCGGGAACGGCAAGCCGTGGAAAGGAGAGACCGAGGTAAGTTGCGTGCAAGAGGAACTTCGTGCCCAGAGGAGGTTGTGTGAGCTGAGGAGAGCTTACATCAAGCCTCGCCGGAGCACATCGAGCATGCGTGGAGCTCACCGATGCCAGGTACGCGTTTCTCCTTCTGTTTCTTTTCCTAGGTTGAGGCATGTTAAGTTAAAGGGGAAAATCATGGATAATGATGTTAAAATCATACAAAAATGAGGAAAATGTTGGGAATGATAGGAATATTGTGGTTATGTTGATATTAGATTGATTCGTGGGTGTTTTGTAAGATTTTCGTAGGTATTCTTGATGCATGCTACAGTGATTGTGTTTGGGTTGATTCGTGATTTTTGATAGAACAGCATGCTTAACGGTTTTATGATCGGATTGAGGAGTTTTGAAGTAGACTTGAAGGTCTACATCCCATGTTTTATTGGTAATTTTCGTGACATATTTAAAGGGTCTGATCCTTACTCCCACCTTGGGGAAAAAAGGGTGACGGTGACCTGAGGAGTTTTCTGCAACCGCAGAAAACCATATGCCGAATTGGATTCGACATACCGAAATACTTCCAGGTGGTGCCCTATGTCGTGGATTCGGACGACCGGAGAAGTTCGGTCGACCGATCTGACAGGGGAGTGATAAACCTATCAGGGATTCGGAATACTGAAATTCTTCGGTGTGCCGAATCAGGGGATTTCGGCACACCGAAACAAATTCGGTATGTTAAATCAGGATACTGAGCTATTTTGGGAAATGTTTAGAAAATGATGATAAATATGGATAAATACATGATAAATGTATTAAATGTATGAAAATGACTTGTAAGATGATGCATGCAAATATGTTGTTTTTAATGATATTTTCCATGAGATATTGAAACATGACTTATGTATATGAATATGGATCCATATGAGGAGTGATTGCATGGTACAAAGACCATGAAAGAATGTGTGGGTTTAAAGACCATAGGTAATGAATTGATGCATAATGTATGTGATTTGCAAAGATTTTATGAATGAAAAATGGTTTTAATAAATATTTTGAAAAAACAAATTGCATATGATTTTAAAGAGATTAAAGGAAATTGTGGAAACCACAATGAAACCAGGACTTACCGACGAGGTAGTGAGACCTCTAGAGATGTCGGAGACGTGTCCTTGGTTGTGGTTGCTGAGTTTGCGGTCTAGGGTAGGAGCCTCGAGACTGTGGTGGTACTGTAGAACCTGGGGTATGAGAGACCCGGACTACCCTCAGTACCGGTGCTGGACGGGTCTGGGATTAGAGTCCCTAGGTACTCGGACACCAGGGCGTCCCTAGGACGCACTCCGTGCTTGTACCAGTGAGGGTACATTTTGAGGCTGTGGCTGGGGCGGTTGAACTCCAACACGGAGTGGTTCACCGCGGTATTGCAGTGTGGGTGTGGTAACATGGAATCCTCACCAGCTGCTTGTAGCCAGGTCGATCGCCTATGGCCAGGGTGATGCTACCAGTTTTGGAATGAAAAAGTGTGGATTTGTGTGTGGACTAGTTCCTAGTCCGGATTTGTGATAAGTTGTGCTAATGATTTTAAATGATGTTTTGGGCTAGGAAACTAGATGAAGTGATTTACTTCTCCTGTGTTGAATATAAAGGTTTATGAACAAACATGAGGTTTTGAAAGAAAAGAAAAGAAAGTTTGAAATGCCACTGTTTCCAAGTTTTTCTAAATGAATATGTGGTTTTGGCAATAGTGGTTTCTCTGACAGTATTTTTCGTGAGTTTTAGCGCTATTTTTGGGACGCGTACTGGGTGACATTTCTGTCACTCACGCTTGTTTTCCTTGTTCCCTTTGTTTCAGGTGCTCAGGTGTAGGAGCAATCTAGTCTGGTGCATCTTTTCGAACCACGTTTGCCGCACACAGGTCTGGGTAGTTAGCTTTATTTATTTAATTCTGTTATTTAGATTCTTTTAACTACTCTTGGGTAGTTCTTGTACTGTTGTGTAGCACTGGGGTGTTACAGAGTAGTATCAGAGCCTAGGTTCACTAAGTACACCAGCTTAGGGTGTCCGACATTGTGGCTTTAGCTAGGCTGCTCAATTTGTAAGGGGGTCATAGCACCTAATTTGTTGTTGCTTGCTTGTTTGTTGACTTGTAGTGACAGCAAGATGCAGCCTAGAGGTCGGGGCAGAGGCAGGACTCCCACAGCAGGCCCTGGCGACGAGCAAGACAGTGGTTGGGGAGGTCTTCGACAGGAGCTGAGTCATATGATGTAGGGTTTTGTCCAGACTTTTGGCAAAAATAGCACTGATGGGACCAAGGCAGACCCTTGGCTTAAGCAGTTCCGTCGTTTGAGCCCGCCTACTTTTGATGGTAGGGGCAAACCAGAAGAATGTGAGGCCTGGCTGCTTGAGATCGAGAAGGTCTTAGAGGGCTTGGAGTGCCCAGCTGAGAAGTGGGTTCGTTTGGCTACCTTTCAATGTAAGGGAGACGCGGACCAGTGGGGGAGAGCCACCCATCGTATGAAATTCCCTAACGCTGACCTGCTGATGATATCGTGGGAGGAGTTCCGAGAAGCCTTCTACGAGAAGTACTTCCCAGTGTATGAACGAGATCGACTGGACAGAGAGTTTAGAAATCTGAAGCAGGGTAACATGTCTGTAGTCGAATATGAGGCAACCTTCACCAAGTTGGAGCAGTTCTCGCAGGCATTTGACACTGAGCAGCGCAGAGCCAAGAGATTCGTGGAGGACTGACTCCAACACTCAGATCGAGGGTCTTAGGCTACGAGTACCCCACTTTAGCTAGAGTAGTGGAGTTGATGACCCGTTACGAGGAGGACCGTAGATTGTTCCTGGAAGATCACCCCAAGGGTAAGGGGAAGGCGTCTGCTCCACGATCTTTCACTTTTGGGAGGCAGAACTCAGGCAGTTCTGGGAGGAAAAGGAAGGAGCGCAACGAGTCTGTTGCTGGAAGAAGAGCTGGATTCAGTTAGGCTGGTTCAAGCAGTGGCCCAGAAAAGAAGAAAGCTTGTTATATCTGTGGACGCCTGGGGCATGTGGCAGCGCAATGTTACCATCGACAACGGAATCCTGAGAAGTCTGCTACAACTGTGGGAAACCTGGACACATTCAGCGAAACTATCCTGAACCGGCAAAGTCAGCTCGGGACACGCCCCGTCAGCTAACTAAAGGGCGAGTGTTCTCCATATCTGCTCCGGATGCTGGTCCATCGGGGGATGATGTAGAGGGTAAGGATTAGAGATATGTTGTATTGTATCCTTTTCCTTTATGTACTACTATATTTGGTACTCTCCCTATGTGTGACTATTGTTTTTGTTCTGATGTTGTGTTGTGTTGTCGTTAATGGATATTTGGTGTTATCTAGGTTCCTTTTTTGTGGCTGACCGTTTGGCTAGAGTTTTGTTTAACTCAGGGAGTTCCTTTTCTTTTATCTCTGAGTCTTTTGCTACAGAGGTTGGGGACCAACCAACCAAATTGGTCTTCCATCTGGATGTGGTGACCCCTTTAGGGGAGCACAGCTTGGCATGGAAATATTTGCGGTCAATCAGTGTGAAGTTAGGGGACCGAGATTTTGGAGCCAGTCTGATTGTGATGGATATGCAGGGGTATGACATCATCTTGGGGATAGACTGGTTGGCACAGCATTCAGCTATTATTGACTGTGCCAAGAGGAGAGTCTTGGTTGAGTGTTTAGACCAGGAATGGTGTGTTGTGCAAGGAACCAGACCAGGAGAACAGAAGAAGATAATCTCTGTAATGAAAGCTTACCGTCATTTATCTAAGAGATGTGTGGGATATCTGGCAGGTGTGACAGAGTCTTCTTCTTCAATTCTGAGGGTGCAGGATATACCCGTGGTTCAAGAGTATCTTAATGTGTTTCCTGAGGACTTGCCTGGGATACCGCCGCACCGAGAAGTTGAATTCTAGATCGACCTGATGTTAGGATCTAGCTCCATCTCTAAGACTCCTTACCGGATGGCACCTGCGGAGTTGAGAGAGCTTAAGAATCAACTTCAGGAGTTGCTGGACAAAGAATTTATCAGGCCAAGTGTGTCACCTTGGGGTGCACCGGTGCTATTTGTAAAGAAGAAGGATGGTTCATTCCGCCTTTGTATCGATTATCGGATGCTGAACCAGATTACAGTCAAGAATAAATATCATTTGCCCAGGATTGATGATTTGTTTGATCAGCTTCAGGAGACTTCTATATTCACGAAGATTAACTTGAGATCAGGGTATCACCAACTGTGGATCCGGGAAACTGACGTGCAGAAGACAACTTTTCGTACCCGGTATGACCACTAAGAGTTTTTGGTTATGCCGTTTGGATTAACGAATGCACCGGCTGCCTTTATGGATCTGATGAATAGGGTATTCAGACCCTATCTGGACCAATTTGTTGTGGCATTTGTTGATGATGTGTTGGTGTATTCCCCTGACGTGCAGACTCACCGGACACACTTGAGAATGGTGTTAGACATTGAGGCAACACCAGTTGTATGCGAAGTTTTCAAAGTGTAAGTTTTGACTGAAAGAGGTTACATTCCTTGGCCATATCATTTCTGGTGAGGGAATTAAGATGGATCTAGCCAAAGTTGAGGCGGTTAGTAGTTAAACCAGACCTAAGACCGTGACTGAGATATTATAGAAGATTCATACAAGATTTCTCTATGATTACAGCACCCTTGACCAGATTGACACAGAAAGAGGTTCCTTTTGTTTGTGACTGGCAATGCGAGGAAGGCTTCAATGAGTTGAAGACCCGACTGATCACATCTCTAGTTTTAACCTTACCTTCAGGGAGTAGGGGCTTTGCAGTGTACTATGATGCTTATGACACAGGTTTAGGATGTGTGTTGATGCAGCATGGAAGGGTGGAGGTGTATGCCTCACGCCAACTGAAGAACCATGAAAGGAATTACCCCACTCATGACTCGGAGATGGTTGCAGTAGTGTTTGCTCTGAAGATCTGGAAACATTACCTGTATGGTGAGCAGTTCGAGGTATTCACAGACCACCGGAGTTTAAAATATATCTTCACTCAGAAGGATGAGGCAGAGAAGATGGGTGGAATACCTCAAAGACTATGACTTTAGCCTATCCTACCACCTAAGAAGGCTAATGTGGTCGTAGATGCTCTGAGTAGGCGCACTCACTTGATGTCCAGTTTGATGATCAAGGAGTGGCATATGCTAGAGGATTTGGTTGGTTGTAAACTGTTGCGGCTGTCTCAGGGACCTGTTGGAGCTTGGGTAGCAAGCATGTCTGTTCGCCCAAGGTTATTGGAAATTATTGTGGCCGCTCAGCAACTGGACCCCTTTGTGCAGGAAATTTGGACTAAACAGGAGACAGGAGAGGCGCCTCATTTCTCTGTTGGTGCAGATGGAAGACTCAGATACGATCTGCGTTTATATGTGCCTCAGGTGAAGGATGTGAAACAGAGACTGCTTGATGAAGCCCATCGGTCCAAGTATGCAATTCATCCAGGGAGCACCAAGATGTACAGAGATCTGAAGAGAAGCTTTTGGTGGCCTGGAATGAAGAGGGAGATAACTGAGCATGTATTGAAGTGTGCAACCTGCCAAATGGTGAAGATTGAACACCAGAAGCCTGGAAGAATGTTGCAACCTCTGGACATCCTAGTGTGGAAATGGGAGCATGTGTCAATAGACTTTGTGACGGGACTGTCCAAGACCAAGAGAAAGAACGACACCATCTAGGTGATCGTCGATTGTCTCACAAAGTCAGCACATTTCTTACCTATGAGAATAAGCCTCCCATTAGCTCAGTTGGCAGAGTTGTATGTGGCTGAGATAGTCCGTCTGCATAGGATGCCGGTATCCATTGTGTCTGATAGGGACACTAGATTCACATTTAGATTCTGGAGTGCATTGCAAGAGACTTTTGGCACCATTTTGCATTTCAGTACGGCCTTTCATCCTCAGACAGACGGGCAGACTGAGAAGACATGTTAAGGACCTGCACTCTGGATTTTAGGGGAAGCTAGGAAGATCATCTTCCGTTGATTGAGTTTGCCTACAACAACAGCTACCATTCCAGCATCGGTATGGCACCGTATGAGGCGTTGTATGGTAGGCCATGTAGAACACCTACCTGTTTGGATGAAGTAGGCGAGAGACAGCTTGTGGCCCAGAGATTGTGCAACAGTATGCAGAGAAAGTCGACCTGATCAGTAAAAGACTAGCAGTTGCACAGAGCAAGCAGAAGAGTTATGCTGATCGGAGGCATAGACCTTTGGAGTTCGAAGTTGGAGACTTCGTCTTCCTTAAGGTGTCTTTAACGAAAGACATATTCAGATTTGGAAGGCGGGGAAAATTGAGCTCTCGCTATATTATACCCTTCAAGATTGTCAAGAGGGTCGGGGAAGTTGCCTATCAGTAAGACTTGCCTCCAGAGTTCTCGAACGTGCACAGAGTGTTCCACGTCTCGATGTTAAGGAAGTGTTTGACTGCTGCATCCCAAGTGATTCCAGTTCAGCCGGATGGACTGCGAGAAGATTTGACCATGGTGGAGGATGCTGTGCAAATCCTTGATAGGAAGGAGCAGATCCTCAGGAACAAGGTGATTCCTCTTGTGCTAGTCCAATGGCAGCATCATGATGTCGAGGAAGCTACTTGGGAGCGAGAAGTGGACATGTTGTCCCAGTACCCCCATTTGTTTGATCAGTGAATTTCGAGGACGAAATTCTTTATTATAAAAGTCACTCAGCTCGCACCTTATGAAAACGATGAAAAACTGTAGACACCTCGATTTTGAGGTGACCCAGGAATGAGTATCCCTATGTTGCTTTGGATGCGATCAACCCTTAAACCGAGCCCCAAACCCATTAGTCAGAGCCCAAATCAGACATTTGTGAGCAGGACTGGTGCACCAAGGTGGCGCACCAAGCAGGCGCCCAGCTCTGACTGCTGACCTTCCAACTTCCGGGCTGTTACCCTTGCAAATGAATATGCCAACGAATATTCGAGGCTTTTCGCTTGCAAAACCTGGCTTTTCCATTTAATATAAACCATGCAATTTTCTTGTATTAGTTAAATGTGGTTTATTATTGGAGAACCTTGGTTGTGGTTTTCTTCCTGTGTTGGTGCTCCTGGTTCACCCTTGCAGGGTGACTCCTTGGCTTGTGGGTCTGTTTGTGCTGTTGGGACCCCATGGTTTGAGGGTGTGACCCTGACCCACTTGGGCTTGAGCTTGGATTTTGGTCAATAAAACCACGCCCCACCCGTGCCTTATTCCTTCCTAGCCACCAGTGACCCGCATCCTCTTCTCCCCATCTCGTGAAACCTAACGGGGAAGAAGGCTGCTCGTTCCGTCTCCTCCGTCCAGAGCTACGCGTAGCTGGTGGATGCCGGCGGGATTCCGAGATAGCAAGCGCGCAGGGGGTTTTAAAAGGAGGCGTAGTGGTTGTGTTCGGGAACGGCAAGCCGTGGAAAGGAGAGACCGAGGTGAGTTGCGTGCAAGAGGAACTTCGTGCCCAGAGGAGGTTGTGTGAGCTGAGGAGAACTTACATCAAGCCTCGCCGGAACACATCGAGCACGCATGGAGCTCACCGGTGCCAGGTACGCGTTCCTCCTTCTGTTTCTTTTCCTAGGTTGAGGCATGTTAAGTTAAAGAGGAAAATCATGGATAATGATGTTAAAATCATGCAAAAATGAGGAAAATGTTGGAAATGAGAGGAATAATGTGGTTATGTTGATATTAGGTTGATTTGTGGGTGTTTTGTAAGATTTTCGTGGGTATTCTTGATGCATGCTACAGTGATTGTGTTTGGATTTGATGTCTTCGTGATTTTTGATAGAACAGCATGTTTAACGGTTTTATGATCGGATTGAGGGATTTTGAAGTAGACTTGGAGGTCTACACCCCATGTTTTATTGGATTTTCGTGACATGTTTGAAGAGTCTGATCCTTACTCCCACCTTGGGGAGAAAAGGGTGACGGTGACCTGAGGAGTTTACTGCAACAGCAGAAAACCGTATGCCGAATTAGATTCGGCATACCGAAATACTTCCAGGTGGTGCCCTGTGTCGTGGATTCGAACGACCGGAGAAGTTCGGTCGACCGATCTGACAGGGGACTGATAAACCTGTCAAGGATTCGGCATACCGAAATTCTTCGATATGCCGAATCAAGGGATTTCGACACACCGAAACAAATTCGGTATGTCAAATCAGGATACTAAGCTATTTTTGGAAATGTTTAGAAAATGATGATAAATATGGATAAATACATGATAAATGTATTAAATGCATGGAAATGACTTGTAAGATTATGCATGCAAATATGTTGTTTTTAATGATATTTTCCATGAGATATTTAAACATGACTTATGTGTATGAATATGGACCCATATGAGGGGTGATTGCATGATACAAAGACCATGAAAGAATGTGTGGGTTTAAAGATCACAGGTAATGAATTGATGCATAATGCATGTGATTTGCAAAGAGTTTTATGAATGGAAAATGATTTTAATAAATGTTTTGAAAAGACAAATTGCATATGATCTTGAAAAGATTAAAGGAAATTATAGGAACCACAATGAAACCAGGACTTACCGACGTGGTAGTGAAACCTCTAGAGATGTCGGAGACGTGTCCTTGGTTGTGGTTGCCGAGTTTGCAGTCCGGGGTAAGAGCCTCGAGACTGTGGTGGTATTGTAGGACCTGGGGTATGAGAGACTCGGACTACCCTCAGTGCCTGTGTTGGACGGGTCTGGGGTTAGAGTCCCCAGGTGCTCAGACACCAGGACGTCCCTAGGACGCACTTCATGCTTGTACCAGTGAGGGTACATTTTAAGGCTGCGACCGGAACGATTGAACTCCAACGCGAGGTGGTTCACAGTGGCACTACAGTGTGGGTGTGGTAACATGGAATCCTCACCAGCTGCTTGTAGCCTGGTCGATCGCCTGTGGCCAGGGTGATGCGGCCAGTTTTGGAATGGAAAAGTGTGGATTTGTGTGTGGACTAGTTTCTAGCCCGTATTTGTGATAAGTTGTGTTAATGGTTTTAAATGATGTTTTAGACTAGGAAACTAGATGAAGTGATTTACTTCTCCTGTGTTGAATACAAAGGTTTATGAACGAGTATGAGATTTTGAAAGAAAAGAAAAGAAAGTTTAAAATGTCACTGTTTTCTAAGTTTTTCTAATTGAATATGTGGTTTTGGCAATGGTGGTTTTTCTGACAGTGTTTTTCGTGGATTTTAGTGTTATTTTTGGGACACGTACTGGGTGACATTTCTGTCACTCACGCGTGTTTTCCTTGTCCCCTTTGTTTCAGGTGCTCAAGTGTAGGAGCAATCTAGTCTAGTGCATCTTTTCGAGTCACGTTTGCCGCACACAGGTCTGAACAGTTAGCTTTATTTATTTAATTCTGTTATTTAGATTCTTTTAACTACTCTTGGGTAGTTCTTGTACTGTTGTGTAGCATCAGGGTGTTACAGGAAATGTAGCTCTATTAACAAAAAACTTTAAAAGATTTATAAAAAGAGGAAATTTTCACAAGAAAAAGAATAATGTTGAAACTCCACTTTGTTTTAAATGTAACAAATCAAGACATATTAAGAAAGATTGTTTATCACTTAAAACAAAAAACATTTAAAAAGAACAAGAATATTAAAAAGAAAGTTCTTCAAACTACTTGGAATTAAAGTGACACATCCTTGAATGAAAAATCTTCTTCAGATAGGGAAAAAACAAATATATGCTTCATGACTCTAAATGATGAATATGACTCATCCCTACATAATGAAGAATGCTCTATAAATGAACTTTTAGAAAACTTTAATGAACTATACTCGAAATATAAAACCATAAAATCGAAACACAAAAATTCAAATCAAAACATTACTGAATTAACAAATAAAAATGAAATGTTAAGTAACGAAGGAAAGGTGATTATGAATGAAAATCAAAGATTGAAAAACATAAACATTGAGTTAAATATGAGTATTGACCATATGAAATATAAAATTAAAAATTTGAAAAAAGATATTGCATCATTAAAAACTAAAAGCAATGACTTATTAACTACTATTACAAAGTTCACTAGAGGAAAAGAAAACTTAAACAAACTTCTTTCGAGTGAGAAACCATTCTTAAACAAGCATGGTGTTGGATTCTCTCAATTTCATGAAATTCCATATGAAAATGGGTTTGTAAGAGTTCTTACAAACGAAAAATATACGTTTGTAATTAAAAAACAACAAAGAAAGTGGACCCCAAAAGCTAATAATTGGGCTTCTAAGACTAACAAAACGGAACTCAGAATGATTTCGGTATCAAAATCTTCACTTCATTCTTGTAATATAGGATGAAATCCAAATAGATCCTTGATAGTGATTGTTCAAGGCACATGACAAGAGAACTTGATATCCTATGCTTATACACCACAAAAGAAAATGGAACGATGTCAGTCAGGGATAATGCAAAAAGAAAAATTACCAGAATCGACAACATCAGTAATTCTGATAACCCTTCTATTGAAAATGTATTGTTTGTAGATGGATTAAAGCATAATATTTTAAGCATTAGTTAATTATGTGACAAGGGATACAAAGTAATTCTTGATAAAAAAGAATATCACATAATTAATTCTATCACTAGTAAAGTATCATTTATTGGTTCTAAGAGAAATAATATGTGTAAAATAAATATTTCTTATGAACCTAAATTATGCCTTGTTTCTTCAAATGATAACAAATAACTTTAACATAAATGATTTAGTCATACTAGTATGAGTCAATTATCTAAAATTTTCAAGATTAAAAATATTGTTGGTTTATCAAAATTAGATTTTCAAAAAGACACTTTGTGCTGCATGTCAATATGGAAAATAATCAAAATCTTCTTTTAAAGCTAAAAATTGTGTTTCCACCACCAAACCTCTTGAACTTATCCACATGGATTTATTTGGTCTTTAGTAGGATACTAAGTTTTGGTAGAAAAAGATATACATTTGTTTTAGTTGATTATTTTTCCATATTTACATGAGTTATGTTTTTGGCAAACAAAAATGATACATTTTATAAATTTCAAAAGTTTTGTAAGAAAATACAAAATGAGAAGGAATTGAAAATCATTAAAATAACAAATGATCATGGTAGAGAATTTGAAAACAAAAATTTTAAAAAATTTTGTGAAGAAAATGATTTTGTATTTAATTTCTCTTTTCCTAGAACTCCTCCTCAAAATAGAATTGTTGAAAGGAAAAATAGAAACTTATAAGAAATGACAAGAACCATGTTTTGTGAAAATAATTTACCAAAATATTTTTAGACCGAAGCCATAAACACTGCTTGCTATGTTTTAAATCGTATTTCTCTTAAACCAATTTTAAACAAAACTCCTTTTGAATTATAGTTTGAAAAAATTCTTAGGATTTCTTACTTTAAAGTATTTAGATGCAAATGTTTCATTCCTAATACTAAAGATGCAATGAACAAATTTGACTCTAAATCTGATGAAGACATTTTTATAGGATACTGCTTGCTATGTTTTAAATCGTATTTCTCTTAAACCAATTTTAAACAAAACTCCTTTTGAATTATGGTTTGAAAAAATTCTTAGGATTTCTTACTTTAAAGTATTTAGATGCAAATGTTTCATTCCTAATACTAAAGATGCAATGAACAAATTTGACTCTAAAT
>JAMKQA010036766.1:0-25597 GCA_024699735.1 Posidonia australis | reverse complement strand
TTCCTCACTGCCAGGCTCAGGGTTGGGCCAGAACTTGTCCCATTCCCTTAACCACCCCACTGTGATCATATGCTTCCCCCTAGGTGGCTTAGGAGGGACACGGCCTAGATGTGCAGGCGCGAGGTGGAAGCCATGGGTGGTCTCGCCAATAATGGGCTCGTCACCGAAAGGTAGACCCGTCAGCAGAGCCCACTGATCTGGCAAAACAGTCAGCTCACCAAAGGGAAAGTGGAAGGAGTGTGTCTCGAACCTCCACCTTTCTACCATGGCACGGAAAACGTTGTAGTGGCCGTGGATGATTGGAAGGCGCAGCAAACCACCAAACGAAGACTGATGATGGAGAAAGTCCTACAGAAACTCTGGCAGACGGTGGAAATGCTCGAGCATCGGACCCCAGTGGCACCGCATGATCCAGTTTGCATCCCCCTCCGGAAATGTCAGGCACATATTTCGGGCCGGGTCAGAAGCAAAGCACAAAAGCAGGAAGCAGAAAGCAATTTATAATGAGCACAAAGCAGAAAAATTACCTCAAACTCAGGGCTCTCGTAGATATGACGGTCGCTCAATAACAGCCCCTCGAAGTTTCCAGACTCCTGGAAATGCAAATGTCAGAAAATACCAGAGAAATCCTATGCACAAATACCGGAGAAATCCTACGCCCCGGATTTGAATATTCTTCTATTCAGTTCGATCTTACCTCAACCGGGATAGCGGGAGTCGAGCTACCGGAGGCCCGCGACCTCGAAGAACTGCCTCCTCGTCCGGAACGAGAGATAGAAGGCATGTCCCACGAGGACTGTGAGGTTCCCACCTCGAGAACTGAATCATCCTGCAGAAAGACAGTCAAACAGCAGCAACAGGTGTCTAAATTAAATATGGCACAATAACAGACCACAGGGCATTTTATTGAACAATGTGGCATTGCAGTCATTGGCAAAATAGCAGAACGTTGGGCATTTTAATAAAAGCAATAGCATGTCAGTGTTTAATTATGAATTTGCAAAAATGGAAATTATCAAGCAGTTCAAGGCAAAACAATCAACCAAAGAAATGCAGTAATATGAAATTAAACACAGCAATGCTAGTATGTGCTCCAAACCAGTGAGCCTTCACGGCCAATCCAGCAGCCACCGAGCAGAGCAGTCCGCCGGAACCCGTGACTGCCGCGGCCAACCATCACGCCCGCAGCCCGAGAGTCAGCCGCTGCACTCCAGAACCCGCAATCGCAGCCCGAGCCTGCCAGTCCGCCGCCACAGTCGCGCGGAATGGGCCTGCCGCTCCAGGCCCGTCGGGGACCTCCAACCGTCGACCACCCGCAACGAGGAGCAGGGCATACACAAAAAAAGAGGGGGAGGAAGAAGCGGAACTTACCCTCGCCGGCGAGCCGCAGTCCAGCCAATCCTGGAGGGTTTGGTCCATGCCGCCGCCAACCATGACGCCGCCGCAACCGCTCCGCACCACGCTGACGCGCCTCACGTAGGGCTGTAAGTGGGTCGGGTATAACCCGTTAACCCGAGTTAACCCAACCCGTTAAGAACGGGTTAGGGTTGAACTTTTGTATACCCGTTGACCCGTTAACCCATCACCCGCTAACCCATAAATTTAGTGGGTCAGGGTAGTATACTACGGGTACTCGTTAACCCATTAACCCAGGGGTAATTAAGTAAATTTACCTAAACCCTAACATTTTAACATAAAATATAAATATATATAAATATTTTAAATTTTTAACCTAACATCTACTGATCTACCTGCAGACGGCTGCACTCCCGCACGGCCGCACTCCCGCTCCCGTAGCCCGCAGCGGCGTCCCCCGATCCGGCGTCCGGCGTCAGACTACATCCCAACACTCGCACGGCCGCACGGCCGCTCCCGCAGCCCGTAGCGGCATCCCCCTATCCGGCGTCCGGTGTTAGACTGCATCCCAACACCCTCACGGCCGCACTCCCGCTCCCGCAGCCCGCAGCCCTACCAGCGGCCAGCCCAGCCAAGCAAGTAATTATAAAAAATATCATGTTAACCCTAGCATCTAGAGTTTCTGTTATTGACACAATGACACTCACAAATCAATTGTTAGATAAATGCCTTCAAACCACCAATCAGTTGAACAAGAGAAGAGAGTTCCTCAATTCTAGTAACTTACATGTATAAAAAGAAGATACCATTTTTTCCTTTATAAACAAATTTATTGCATCTAATAGGGCAGTTGTTGATCAAAGCAATAGTGCATGACAACCATAAATAAATTTATGAAACCATCCACATCATAGTCAATTAATTATTTTCAGGTCAGAAGAATATTTGAAATAAACTACCACCGGTATGACTGAAGTTTTTTGAACTCTGGTTAAAAAGCTAAGAATTTAAGGGAAATACACGCACCTACTGCAACTTCAGCCCGAACAAGCGGGCTTCCGTCTGCAACAACATCAAGAAGACTTTTGACAATTGTTAACTCTAACTTAATTTTTTCATCATCATCACTATCCTCTTCAGCTCCTAGCCCATCCCTAAGCAGGTCTGACCCAACATCTAGAAGGGTACCAAGAGCAAACACAGCAGCAGCTCTGACCTAACACAAAAAAAAATGTTCTGTAATTAGATACCATAGAAAACCATACCAAAAATTAGACACAAAATCACTTTAAAATCAAGTTCAACCTCAGGTTGAGGCTCGAACAATAGAGATGAACATATTGCAGGTGCATCAGCTTGCAATCCTACTAGCTGTGCTTCAGGGAAGTCCTCCCACAATTTCCCTTGGCAAAGACAAAGCCACTGAAGAAGCAATGGTTCAGCTTGCGCATCACTGGCATTTGCAAGTTGCAGATGTCGCAAGCACACATGTATTAAGTTTTCTTGAATGCAAGCTTCTTGTCCACGACGATGTCCATCCACAATAACAGCCAAAACAAAGGCAGCCATGGCACGCTGCTCTGGATAAGCCTCAATACTATCAAGAAACTTAATGAAATAAATATGACCACCGTCTTTTACAAGATCAACCTGACATGACTATGCAAAAAAATACAAATAAGTTTTGTGGCTAAAAATAAAAATAAGGGTGAGAGAATGAGGGAGGGAAGGGCAGATAGTCAAGACATGTTAACACATAAGGAACTAAGAATGCTCTTTTTGTCATAATAAGTCACCAATGCCAAACAAACAGCAAAACCTGTACTAGCAAGAGGGTCAAGAATCAATCTTTTACAGGCAATAAATCAAATATTATTTGTCAGAAAGGAAAAAAAAGTATGCTAAAACTTCTAAGAAATCAAAATACCTTATCTAAAGCGAGAATCTTTGTCCATATAAATACAAGAATATTCCGCAATTCACTTGCAGTAGTTTGAAGCAATTTGAGAACGTAAGGAAATATTCCAACTGATAATGCCTGTAAGATGCCACAAACAAAAGTTCTAAATACAGATATAAAAGGTAAAACAGTTAATGATTGCTCTTGTTATGGACTTAAGTGACCCATTATTTTGATAATACCATAGATACACAACCAAAAAGAACCATTGACCCCTCAAAATTACCAGATCAACTGCCCAAGGTCCCATGTCAAGAAATCTCCCAAGAAGCACCAGAGCTCTAAACCGATGAGATTGGCTGAGTAAAACCTAAAATAAAGATGTTTAAAAACAGTATATAATAAATAAACATACAATCTAAAAAAGAAAGTAATCAGAACTAAAACTTTTGAATTTTATTCTATGCATATGTAACGTACCAATCACACGCTCAAGTGTCTCGTGCACTAAAAAGTGTTCTTTTTTTTTTTACTTTTGAGTGGATAATGTTAAAATGTATTGATTCACAACAATTCAATAATTATGTAGGGAGTCTAAACGAAATAAAGGTATCAACAAGAATGCCTTCCAAAGTTTGTTACAATTTGGTAATAGACTAGGTAAGTTATTAACTCGTAAACAGAGGGGGACCAATCAACCAATAGAAAGCACACATTAAGTCAATCAGTTTTAGAAGCAAATGACAGGACTATATTCAGAATTCAGATGGGGATCAAAATTTTCAGCAGTTGAGCCCAACATTCAAAGTTTCACATCCAAAGTAGGTGACATCAACACCCTCTTGCAATTATGCAGTTGCATACAATGCTTCTAGAGAGCATGGAACAAATTCCTGTGCAACAAATATTTTTTCAGAAAAAGTGAAGAAAGGTGAAACCACAGAAAAAAATTAAGGAAAATGACCTAGATAGTAAATTATGTTGTTGATTAAAAATATATCAAACATGGGTAACTATCAATAAAACTTTACATGTTCTCACTTGAAATATACACATTCTTTGTACTTTAAACTTAAGCTGGAGACTCACTGAACAATGCCCACAGGACTCATATAATACACACATGCAGCCAAAACAAAAGGGGGAAACCTTCAACAGTGTCCGAATGCATCAATGTTCATTGCATTCATCAACTATTTAGCACTCACTTAAAAGTGTACACAGTTCCTAGGCAGGGATGATGCACAGTTCTTTGGTTGCATAAGCAGTAGTCTGTCTCCAGAGAATTACCAGGTATTGGAGTTCCGATTTAGACAAAGAGCTGGGGTTAAAGTTGAGAAGATGCTCACATATGGATTTTTGAATGTTGACTCTGACCGCAAAGGGCCGTCCAATTCTGGGTACTGATGCTTTTTTTATGCCTGTGATCATTAACAGGTAGGTGTATGGTATTATGGGTTGCTTCTGTCATATAGGCTGCTGGACTTTGGCCAATCAGCCCTTGTTTGTTTAAGTTCTTCTCCTTGTTACTCAGGGCAGACTTGTTGGAATACACCTTGGACCTTAGGCAAATTTCAATAAATAGTATTCATAAAAAAATCCATCCTTTACCACCAAAATTTTGAAAAGTGATCACTAATAAGCTCAATCCCAATAAATTTTGGCCCATGCATAGCTAAGAAAATGTGAAAGATGCTTATTCCTATGAACTGGAACCATGAAAACTGGATCGCAATTTTGGCCAAACTGTATTTGTTCCCAAGGATTTTTATTTACATGGAAAATGGAAAAGACTGTTATCTAATGTGCGTTGTTAAACCACATAAAGCACTCACATTTCTCCAAACGATCAATGCCTACTCGTATGGACTGATCAATTCTGGCCAAACTAAATGGGTTAATTGAACCACACAAAAATTACATCCCATTTTTTCTCAAAGTAAACATGTTTGATACAGCTGTTTTATAGCTTTATACGTTCTCCAGATGAAGAAGGTTCCAACACCCTGCCAAAGTTTTTGGCATGTTCTTTCTTCTTCCCAAAAAAAAAGGCATAACAATTAATGGGTTATTGGAAATATAAATTTTTCGATAAAAATGATAGCAGCATTAAGACCAAGTTCTTCCAACACATTACAGTTCAACACCAGGTCTTGCCACTCATTAGAAAATGCCAGGATCTTTGCAAGTATCATGATGAATTGAATCGTTCCAAGACTTTAATAAGGATTTGACAAAATGTATCAAACCAAAATGTTTTTGTGCTTCAAAGAACATTGGATCCATACAGTAGTCATTTATATCTTGGCCTTCATGCACCAAGTGCTTGCATGACAGGATTATATGTTTATTTTTTTTAGTATATTTCATGCCACACAAACACAACTGGGTCAAAATTTAAGTCCATTTTTATACAAAAAATGGCAATAATCCAATCTAACCAAAAGAAATAATAAAGATAAAGCAAAAATACAGAGAAGTGTCATAATTAAAATTTCATAAACACACAACTGCACAAGTCAAGCAGATGAGGTTGATTTGTCTAAGAAATGCCAAGTATAATGCCAAGTAGTAAACAGGTAAGAGGTGTTGTTCTTTCAAATATAAGGAAGAGTTTATGGTTTCTTGAGAATAAGGAGTCCGAAGTTTTAAAAATGCTCTTTTTTTTTATGTTTTTCTACCCAATTAAGATGTTCTTTTACCAGATCTTGCTGAGTATATTTTTGTTTGATCTTCTATTGACTGCATAAAAAAAGGGGATATAATAACATATGCCAAGTGTATGCCTACATTATATCAATTAAATATGCAAAAAAATTGTCACCTGAAGAACAATGGGCAACTGCTCTGGTGGTTTTTTATGTTCAGAGCCATGGTCCAGCCACACTTCAAATGCTGTCAATTGTTCTGTGAAAAAAGGGCTTGGCTGAAAAGAAAAATAAGAAAACAAGTTCAACCTGAAAAGTTTAGTCATCCATGTAACATGCTAGCACTAATTCAACAAGAAAAGCTAAAGGTTTCTTTCCAAGATCAAACTTGCAATTTATTTGATTCACAAAACAGTAACAAAATATCATAAAAGCATGTCCAAACACAAGATGCAAAACACATATATAAGAAATTTTAAACCTGGAATTCTGCATTTGGGTCATCAATCAGTGAAGGAAGCTTAGTAAGGCAACATTCAGCTGCCATATCCCATGCATCCCTGTAGTGAATCATGCTAAAAAAGATGAAACAAAAGGGTTTTAAATATTATGGAAGAGGGAAAAAATAGTTCAATATATACCACATATGGTGCTGATGAGTAGAAGGTAGGGGAGGGTATGAAACTGGGGAACAATTTGCAGATCGCATTATCCTCTCCGCAAGTAAGAAATTCCGGAACAAACTAGCAACTAGCAAGTCTTGCCTGAACAATCTCTGAAATAATTCTGTAAACATGCCAACTATCTTTCATTACAGGGTCCATCTTTTTGAAAAAATAATTAACCTAAGGAAAAGGATAAGAATTAAGAAAACTATCAACCATGTGGCAGAACATTCCAGGCGATTGTGTCGGTCACGGCTGTAAAAATCCAATTCAACTCCCCCAGAAGTGTTTTCCGGTCATTCTGCCGACCAGGGATCTGGTCGATTAAATCATGATCAAGACAATCACGAAGTAAAGAACGACTACAGAACCTAAACATCACAGAAGTTAAACAGACATAAATTAACAATAAGGAGCAATTGTCCAATATAGCCAACAAATATCAGGAAAACAACAAAAAATATCAACATGGACAATATGGAAAAAGGAGCCATGATTCATATGCTCGTTCTGCATGAGACTTTGGTCCATAGTCCTTGCATGATAAATAGTATCTCAGGGACATCAAACGATGTGAAAACATTGTAAAAACAAGGACATCCATGAAAGGTCAACTCAAAACCTAAAATTAAGACTTAGAATTTTAGAATAACATATATTTAGCAACAACAAATGTTTAAGACTATTTATAAGCAGAATAGATGCATGTGTGACAGGGTATAAATGTATAATATACTTATAAATAAATATTCAATAAATTACGAATACTATGAAAAAAATCAAATGCATAAAAAGAATGTACTTATGGCAAACTTATATTACATTATTAACCAAGGACTGTCAATGGACTGGATTAGTCCACGCCTCCACGAGCCTTACAACCTGGACCCCGTCTAGGCCCATATTTTGGGTCAAGGGTCTATGACCAGGCCCAGTCTATTTGGGCCTAAGTTAGACTTGCCTATGTCCTGAGGTCTCAAGCCTTATAGCCATGGCCCGACCCATTGCCCAGATATTTGACTGGGTCACGCAGGGTTTGGGCATCAGTTTTGGGAAAAAGGAATGGCCAAGCTTCTAAAAAAACTGTCACAAAAGGCCTGCGCAGACTCTTTAGGAAATGCAACCTGGTGTAGCCGATTGACAATGCTAAATTAATGTAACACCAAGATCAATGTTCTCCTAAAAAAGGATCGACATTTAGGCAATGCTAAATTAATGAAACACCATGATTATTGTTCCCCTAAAATAAATCAACATTTAGGCAGTCAGTTATGTTCTCGAGACAACTAACAATTATTATGTGTGCATTGCTCATTTGTTAAATTGGTGACTTAGCGACTCTAATTGAAAGTAATTCTAACAACATAAATAAAATATATAAGTTTAAGTTATGCTTATTTTTACTAAAAGCATAAAACAAAGATGTTCTCCAGAATTAACCTGTTTCAATGAAATAAAACAAAATATCATGATAAAGATACTTGATCTACTATTAGGTTGATGACTAAAGCCTAAAAATAATTCAAATGTAAGGTGTATATAAGTATCAAATTTTAGAGAAAAAGCAATAAACATGGGAAAACATGACGACAGTTGGCCAACATGGACAAATACCAAACCATGATTACTAATGTTCAGCTGACATGTATAGACATATCTCACAATTCCCCATATTCAGCCTAGATTCCTAGAACAACGTTGATGTTATAGATTTCTTATGTGCATTGTCCACCACAGTTCAGAATAGTGAATTGAGCACCAGGGGTTTGAAAAACAGAAAACAGCCTCTAGACGGATTGGGTTTCTATATGTTTTTTGAAAAAGAAATGGGGGTTTAAACTGGTATTGGATGAAAAATTTTCGAAATTTAAAAATAATATTTATAAATGCATTACATGCACGCCACCAAGTACCAACAACATTGATTAGATTACCTAACTATATGAAATTATCATTCAAACACAAATAATATAGTTCAAAAAACATAACTTGAATATGTGTCATTATCATTTGACAACAAGTAATTTAATTCAAAAACAAAAGTCAAACAACTAAATAAATGAAGCATAAGTAAACAAACAAGTACCTAGATAATGAAAGACAATGAAATTATCTCAATGATAACAAGTCATCACACTATCAAAAACATGATTGCTTTTACCAAAACAGGGATCTGATCCGTTTAGCAGCCGTGTAAAGTCCATCCATTAAAGACCGTTTAAGTCCAAATAAGATGGTGCCACGAAAAAAACATTTAAATTCCATTTTTTGGAACAATGATGAGCACATATGCTGGAAAAAAATGAACATATCATATCCCCAAAAAAGGCTTCTTAGGAGCCACATTAACTCACGATGGAGATTCCCATTGTATCCACCATGTTACATAGCCTTAGTTGTCATACTCTGTATGCCATGTACAGCCTCATCATGGCTTGTGATTTCCTTCCATCCCCAAAGCCCTCACCATTGCACAAACTTAGATTCAAGAAGGTTACCTTCTACCAAGCATGCAGCATCTTGTCTAATTGCTTTGAAAGGAACCAAATGCACAACCCTAAACATCCTCAACTTCCTGCCCACATGAAATACACTGGCCACCCCAAAGATTACTACATTTCTCCATTTTTCAAATGGTCAATCTATGTTTAAGAGCAACTATACCGTGTGCTCGACCTTAAATGGACATGTCCCCTTGAAGATTGTTGCAGACTCCTAGCTGAACTACAACAGCCAAAACCTATCCAAACATTACACTTGTGAAGATTCTTGAACAAGGTTGGGAGCTGGTTGGGTTCATAATATAATGTTACTGTTCAGGAGGTGGTTGGAATTATTCAACATAAAAGGGTTAAAATGACATGAGTTGTGTTTATTTGTCTTTTACAAAAGACAAACGCAGTATGGGAATTGGAAGGATTAAAAGCACATGTCCAGTGGTTCACAAGGAAAATAAGACCTCAAATCTTGAAACTGAGGTGAGACATGAGGCCCTCGCCATGCTCACTTGACAGAAGCATGAAATTACACAAAACATAAAATTACTAACTAGCACTATGTACATTAGACGTCAAAGATACACTGCTCAACCACTAAGTACTGAACTCAAGATATGGATAAGCAAAATCTTGACAGTGGTGAAAATTCAAAAATACTAAAACTTTATAAAAAGGGATAAAAAAAATTGATATGTCATTTTGAATAAAAGTTAAAGATCATAATTGAAGTTTCCGAGGAAGAAAATTAGATATTATTATCAGATTAGTAAGTCATCAAGAACAATTACTTTTAAGAAAATTATCAATGCAGCATCCTCACTGATTCAGGCTTCCAGAGGGATAGATTGTATGCAACAGTACAGCAAACCAGCATAAGCAACTAAAACCAATGAAAATTATAAAAGAAACTAACCAACGCAATGCCATTTTGATTGGTGTTGTGAGACAGGATGTAAAAACATCAGCAGGGAACTCAGCACTTTGTGGAAGGGTCTCATGTAAATGACACGCAGCAAGCAGTATGCAGTCTTTTGATGAAGAAGTAGTAGCACCAGAAGAAATCCAGTCTATGAAGGCTTTGACGATCATACCAGCAGCTGAGCAGTCGAATACATAAATTGATGGTGTCTTCAACCAAGAATCAAGTTCACTCACAGGCAACGGGATGTACTGTGTGTAACTCTGCATTAATACAGAAAAGGTCGTTCCACAAACACTTTGATGCAGCAATGCAAGAATTAATTCACCATGGATAATAGCTATCACCTTGTTGAAAACCCAAATTTCACCATTAGATGTAGGCTTTGGTACTCCATGACCATTGTAATGAAAGAGAACTCTCTCTGTTCTAGCATTTTTCCTGCAGTTGATGCAAAGCTTCTTTACTTCCTCAACTGTAGGATCAAGTTGGAGTTTATAGCGTGCCTGAAAGCAACTTAGAATTTAAACCACTGAGAAAGTAAGAGGAAATAAAGCCAGAAGCTGAAAAGAGAAGCCATCATACCCGTGGTTGCCATCGTTCATATTGAGCATGTAGAGTTTTCCCAATTGCATCAAGTGCCTTTGAAGCCACCATGGAAAATGGATCTGACAAACCAGGTTAAGAAAGAAGGTTTTGATTTTTTATGTAAAACATATCTACAACATTTCAACGATAATATGTATCCTAAAAACAAAATATAATTTTTTTGTGACTCTGCTTGGTGATTAGTCCAACAGAGCAACACCCAGTATCTATGATACAGTAATGCTTGTGAGCTCTGCCACTGAAATTGACACACAGTTGGGCATTAGAGTGCCAAGATATCAAGATTCAGTATACAACCTGAAAATTTGAAGTGCTTGTGATTGTCTGCACTGTCATATGGTTACGGGGTAGCAAGGGAAGAACTTCCTGGAAAGCTTCACTGCCTTCACGTAATGAATGTAGACATGGATACAAATTATCCACACCATACCCATATTCACATCAGGGTACTATTTATCATGATCTGGGAGAATATGAATACAGATCCCTTCTATTTATCAGTATACAGACTTTTAAGATTGCACATATTTATTTTCATATCCACAAATCTTTATGTGTATCCCGTTACTATATAAAATAGTTATATATATGTTCTTCACTGTGATTGTTGCATCTTAAATGTGATGCAACAACCATGCATTACTTCCACATAGGACGTCAACAAATGTAATGTTTGAACAATTTCAATATACTGTTTTCCATATTATTAGATGTTCAACAGGTATTCATACGTAGACATTTTAATAGTGGATAAAGCAATTTGCCGGCTTTGACTATATCACTCTCCAAAATTGCATCATTTTGTTAAAACATAGATATATACTTTTCATATCCATATGATAACTGTATCTCTAAACCGCTCATTGGTTCCTAGAATAACATCTAAAATAAATCCAAAATAGAAATTACTATTCTATTTAGCTGTGTAAAAATCAAAATAAACTTGAAATAATAATTTCTATTCCAATTTACCTATTCTAGAATATTCCGCAAGATTGGTAGAATAAAGTTATTCCAATATATGTATGCATATAGTATGTACATTTTTTGTATGAAAATTAATACAAATATAAATGAAGTATACATGCCTTAAACTAGAAATATGTTGATAATTAAGTTGATTATTATTAATCTGTATATTTTCTACTTATTCCAACATTTATTCTAATACTAACCAAAATATATCCTTATATACACTTATTCGCTTTTAAAAGAAAATCACTACCAAACTTAATAACAATATTATGAGAATACAAATATCACTTTCCACTTATTCCTACTTTCTTATTCTGCATCCAAAGAGGGGCCAAGCGAGTATTTATTTCAATGATCTCACAACTTCCCACGCCTCCCAAAGCATCACATGAGTCCTACGTATGGTTTCTACAAAAAAAAATCTGGTTGGGAGCACTCCCAGATGGGTTTTCAATTCCCAATACTGTAGATTTACAAAGGAATATGGGAGCTGGTAAAATGCAGCTCGCAGTAGGAGCTAACAGAAGCTGCTTTAGTGCCAACTCCCACTATCCAAGCCTATCACCATTCTCCCAAACAAACACACCCTAAATGTACTTTGACAATGTTTGATCTCATTTCTAAGGGCCTCCCATTCAGTTTCTGGACACAGTACTGACATCATTGATATTGAAGTTAAGGGCTGAGGTATTGGCTACACCATGCCATTATGCTTGCACTACTTAATGAAATATCCTGACACTTAACCATGGGGAAAGCGTAAGATGAAAGAAGATGGTTGAGTAAATACCGTTCGAGATGCGACTGAAAAAGGTTAAATTTGCTTCAAGGAAAATATTACTCCAACATCCATCATGCTCGCAAAGTCCAAATATACCTACAATCTCATAGTCTAGCAATAGGCACAGTGCTAATCCAATGTCAGTTCCATTTTTTGGCACCTCCAACCGACTCAATCCACTGGAATTACTATTTAATCCGTCTATCAACAGAAGCATCAAGGGAACTCTTCATTATTTGACCCTTATTAAATCAAATATAAGATTTTTTTGTGAATCAAGGGTTGTCAACATATGGCCCAACCATGCAGACTGCACTTATTGCAGTCAAGCGTCTATAGAAGTATCTGAAAATTGCTATCAATCATGGTCTACTTTTGTTCATCCACTTCTTGATTACCATTTCAAATGTTGACTCGGCTGGTGATCCAAATGATAGGCACTTAATTAGCGGCTTTAATATCATGTTAGAAACCAACCTTCATCCCTTGGAGTTCTAAACAACACGGCATCACAAGGGCCTTATAAATATTGTGCTTATATGGGTGCAAAGTGCTTTTTAGTGCATTAGCACTATCACTACAATACACAATTTTGTGTTTTGATGATCCTTCAACCATTTAACTCATGTCCAACACGTCTTTTATTCACATATAAGACCATTGAAATTGCTTATAACTTCGTACAAGACAGTAGCTCAAAACTAGCTCCAAGTGTGATTCATCTTCTCTATTAATCAAATTATTGACACTTTTACAACAGGATCATTATCATACAAATAAATTCCTATTCCCAAACTAAAAGTTCATGAACATCCCATCAGTTTGCAAGGGCATCTTGAATTGATTACCTAACCTTGTTTCAATTTTAAATTTCAATTTTCAACTTTGTAAATTTTGTGCACCTTTTGAATCTTTTAAATCCTATTATATTCAAAATAAGATTAGCTATGCTACTGTAAACCTTCATATCCTTAAATATAGGAAACAATAAATTCAATGTAAATGACGGAGATCAAAACAAACCTCTCATTTTACAAAAAAAAGGGTATGAATGAATTTCATCAAATGACTTTTTTTGAAGGAAAGGATAACTCTCATGCAATGCTTGAGAGAGAGACAATCTGCTTATACGATTGTTAGTAATTACATTGTTTTCTAAATGGGTCAGACCACACCCTTCCACATTTGAAGAGGATAAGAAAAGGATTGTGACATTTAGTATTTGTACCCTGATCCTTTTACTTCCATTTCGAGAGTTTTTTCAATGTATTTTATAATTAGTTATTTGCATATGGAGGATCTATTATTTATTTATTTATTTATTTTGAGAAAGGAAAAGAATTTTCATAATATGCAAAAATTCAGAAAGCTGTATAACTCTTTAAGAAGAATTTAAAGAGTAAAATTAACAATATTTTACCGCTGATACACATAACATTTGCATTATGAAAGTTTGGCTCTCTTGAGATGAAATTTTGAGCTTCACCCCTGCCACCATATGAATGCATTGAAACTAAAGCTAAAGTGCTTCACTCATTGTTGAAACAAAATCAGTCCTAATTTAGGACAATAAAATGCAATTACACCCCAAATATATTTTAAATATCAATTGTTCCAGATTAAAAGTTGAATAAATTCTTCTTCTTGTCAGAGTACCGAATTACCGAAGTACAACATTTCTTGGCTTTACCCAATTTTACATTTGTAGGTTATATCGATTATTAAAACAACAGCATGCCATTCATGTCTGATTCAAGCCTTAAGAAGACAAACCTCATTACAATGGGAAGAAAAAAATTAGTCCCATCTTTCAGCAAAAGCATAAAATAATCAATTTTTTCAGTAAAGTTGACCTAGAATAATTAGTTACACATCCGACAAGAGTGTAACTAATTATGGAAATCCATTTTTTATATTTAACTGACAATTGTGAAAAAAGGAACATTCACTTGCTGGGTCAATCTGTGAAGAATGGAATCTCCCACTTATTTCTTTTTGTTAGTTCCATTTCATTTAGGCCAAAACAAGAACCATCCATAATCTACCCTTTTTTTTTAAGGGAATGGATGATTCTCATTAAAAGCCAATAAGCATCACCCAAAGATGCAAAACTATACAAAGTTGAGCCAAGGTTCAACAAAGAAAAAAAATAAGAAAAAAAAATGAACCCAAAGAAACTATGCTCAAAATGAATCTACCCAACTCCTGATAAACCCATAAGAACAGCAAAGAAGTACCCCTGGAAAGGCCTTCCACACAGGTAGCAAAATGCACAAGAAGATAGTTTCAACTATTGAAGCCAATAGGCAATAAGACTTGTAAATAATTGAAAACCACTGGCATGCAGAACTCAAGCAACCAACAGATGCACAGGGCAAAGCCAACAATGTTCAAAACAAGGAAAAGATGGAAGCTTTTTATATGAAACAAAGTACCACTGTCTGAACTGAATTACCTATCCAGCACTCCATTCTAGCGCAAGGAGATATCTTTATTACATCGGGGGGATCAACATTGATGTTCAGACATAGAACTAGTGCCACACACCCCGTCCTCATCTACATAAAAAGGTTAAAATCAGATCAGCATGGTGGAAAAATGTTAAGAAATATATAGTTAAGTACTTGACTAACAGGTAACTGTAATATGCTATGGTGCTTAGAAAACAAAAAACAAAGTAAGCGTGATGCCTCTCGCTGAGAAGAAATTTTCAGTCAAAATATCTGAAAGAATATATGGATAAGCATGTTATTAACTCTCACATTCACTTGTAAATGCATTTTAGGCTTTAAGTAAAGGGCGGAAGATTCATCATGAACCTTCTATGAGCAAGTTTCCATCTATAGTTACAGCAAAAAAAGGTATCCATTCCACATTAACCTGGTCGCCTTTAGTAATGCTGACGGCTAAGTTTGATGTCTTCCACATCACCAAGTCCATACTAATAAACACATCTTCGAGAGTGAATTTATATTCCACAACTTCTTCCACTATAAGTGTATAGCTTACAAGTGATTCTTCACTGTGCCTTGATATAGCTCTTTATAGAGAACCTCACCAACATGTATTCAGGGGCTGAGGCTACATCATCCCTCTTCACTATAATGTAGTTCGTATGTCAGTGTTCTCCAATGATGTTGACATTAATCTCCATATCTGTAAAGCTCTTTCTAAAGATGGGTTTGAGGCCCATCCCTCTTGCTCACAAAACTTTTGTCCCAATCATTATGGCGTACTGTCACAGTAACCAGGTATGTTCAATCATCGTCTATTCTAAAGTCTAAACAAAATCCCACTTGTACACGACATTTTAGCATCAACCAATACGGTTTTTGTTCAATCACCATCTTATCCTAATCAAACCATCGAATGCAATATGCAGTGTCCAACAAACATACAATGTCGAAATATCTCTTCATTGCATAGTACATGATTCAATCTATTCAACACTAAATTGGAACACTATCTAACAACCATAGAATTAAAACATTGATATTGTCGATAATATTTCGCTGACACATGTCGGATTTTGAGTTGGCCAACATGATTTACAAATGTAAATTAAGGTATACCATGTATCAAAGCCAAACTTCAACTCATGTTGGTGAGTGTCGGAGTATCACTATGTATATTTTACACTAAGTTTAAATAACGTCAAGCAACACGATCGTTAAAAGACATGCACCAAAGTTCTTTCCTTTTCATTTGCTTCTTCCCTTTAATGAATTCCCAACTTCCTATGCATCTCCTCTACTTCTTTGCAACCGGATGACTTGCTGCAAACTTGAAGAGTTTTCTCTCCTTAATTGTTCTTAAACCTTATCCCTCCTTAAGGTATAACACTTGATTTTTATATAAAATCTTTGTTTTTTCCCATTTTTTTGTGTTTGTGTTTTGAACTTTTCATGTAAATCTATGATAGAATCTTAGATCTATCATAATAATAATTAGATCTAACTTAATAATACATAGATCTTAGGTTTTTCCATGTTTTGTTTTGTGTTTACATGTTAATAACCTAATAATACATAGGTCTTAGGCTCTCTTTTTTTTTTGTGTTTTAATATTAATAGATATTACATAGGCCTAATCTAATAACACATGGGTCTTAGGTTTTTTTTTGTGTGTTTTGGTATTAGCAACTTGATATTACAGAGATCTAACCTAATAATACATAGATCTAACCCAATAATTTTATAAAATCATTAAAAAGCAGTACATTTTGTAATTAAATTAAAAAACAATAAAATATTTATGTTAAACATATATGAGGTAACATTTATAAGTACTTCTGTTTTTAAACATTTATTAATCATTTTTACGTATTATTTACGTTACAAGATAGTTATATTAAGTCCATCTAGTGTATTTTAGTGTGATACATATTAGGAAAATTGATCTAAGTAATCTAACATGTAGATTATTGCCTTTTTTAGCTTATCCTAAAATTTCAAATCAAAAATCAAAGTTTTTTTTACCATTTCTATGTACTTTCGTAAATTTACCATATTTTCACCGACATTTCTACCGATATCCAACACATTTCCAATTTTTGTCGGACCAAAGTCCAACACGAAACCAACATTTAATTCTATGCTAACAACATTACCTATACTAGTCATCATATGCACAAAGAGGTGAATAAATATTGTAAAAAGTGATGAAATTCAAATATTTTGTTTTTTTAGTTAATACATACTCTTTATAAAGAAAAAAATCAATATTCATTGTTAATTCTAACAAAAAATGTAGAAATATCTAAAACTAATTAATAAAAAGTTCAAGTATCCTATTGAAATGGTAAAAACCACCTTGGAGAAATCAAGTTTAAATCTAAAAGTTTACAATGACAAATATATAATATAATTAAATTAACATAAATGTCTAAGTGAGATCAAATGTTGGTTATGTGTAAAATTTGTGGAAATAATCATGGGTATATTTAACTTTAAGTTTAAAGTTGAAATGGAGAACAAGAAGATTAGTTATTAGCAATATTCACCATGATAATTTACTTGAAAAATCAGAAGAAGAAAAAAAGAACATGCCACGGTAGATTTTTCCTATGTAGCAAGTTGTGATCAGGTTGGCATGTGTGGCAAGTTCTGGTTAACTTGCATGGTTATATTTGTATTTAATATAGTAGTATAGAGTATAGACAAACCTTCGCAGCTAACTGTAGCTTATTCCCTACTTCATCAAATTTTAGATTCTTGAAGGGAAAAATATTAGGAACATATAGAAGCCCATAAGGATGTTATTAACAACAAAGATATGGAAACCATGTTGGTGTAATCATTGTTGGGATGCTATTAAGATTTTATTTGTAGACAAAATAGTTCAATCTTTTGTTGAAATCAGGGAGTTTGCACAAAGACATCTTGATTATTTAGAGCAATTTCATAGAACATTAACTAATTGAAATATAAATTAATCCAATGTTGAAGAAATGTAACTAAAAAACAATTACGTACTCACCTATAAACTTCTAAGTATAAAAATAACCTGCTCAATTGAAAGCCAAATGTGCATAGTGAAAATATTATTTTTTCCTTTTTCTGTTCAAGTTTTACATGTGTTCAGTCTTGAAGAACTTCTCTAATGGTATCTACCAAAAAAATGGATATGCACCCTACTTTATTTATGAGTACCAACAGTTTCCCATAATTATATGTGTGTCCATCTTTACACATGTGAATATTCACTTTCATATAATCATGTCCATGTGAAATCTTACAATTATATGTATTTTTATCCAAACTAATACAACAATAACAAACCCATATTCAACCCATTTCACCCCAAATATGAAGATGCTACGTTGTTATCAAAAATGTACATGCAATCACAAAAATGGGAACACAGAAGGTAATGCACATAATCAGATTGATCTCTGGTATATGAAATTTCAACATCAATGTTATAGAAGCAATATTCACAAGTGAATGGAACCTGAACTACCATTTTTATTCCACTAAAGGCACACAGAACAATATCGATTAGCATCAAATGCAGAAGTACCCATTCATCGATAATATAGTTGATGTATTTGCATAATGTAAGAATAACTAGTCCTGTGGAGATCCTCAGGTTGGCACAAATGCAACACTTGCAGTGACTTCCAGCCACCGACTTTCACAGATGAATTAATCTTCATGTGAATTTTATAATATATATGCCTTAGCATAACCGTGAAGAAAACAGTGAGAATCTAGCCATGACAATAAGTCCTCCTAAACTTTGTTAGCTAATTCACTACCTACGTTGTAGCAAAAGGGAGATTTTAATCAATCTGTAATTTAAGCTTCCAGGCTTCCTAATGGATGTTTAGAATGAAATGTTGAACTGGTGTATTGTTGAAAAAAGGAAAATTTTGTAAATTATCGTACCACCAAAGTGCAAGTAATGTGTCAAAGATTGCTATGCCTAGCAGGCAAGACGACATCAAGATATTACAGAATTGGTAAAAAATTCAAAAACAAATTCCAGAAGGGAGCATAGTTCACTACCTAAACTCGGATAGGACACAGGAATTTTGTTGGACTTTCAGGAAGCGATTCATTTCGAAACAGGTCGCTTGTGCACCATGACAATGAAAAGGAGGGTGTTGGATGGACATTTAGTTGAACTATGGTGCTTCCTTGTAATTAAATTTGAATTATCTTACATATTTTATTGCAACAAAAATTTCAAGAAATTGAGATAATAGTGCACAATATATATAAGTGTCACTTGTTACATGCAAATGGTATATTACCCTTTAATCTCATCCACTAAGTGATGAGGTATTAACATTGATGCTTAAGTAATGAAGCAGCTTTCTCCCTTAATGTACACTCCGCACACATTTTCCACTAAATTCTTACTTAGGCTTGATCAGAACTTTCTTCAACCATATCTACATAGTTTTAATCACAACTTTCTTCAACCATATTTACGACTTCACGCCTAAGCACACCTTCATAACTTAATATCGATACAACCACCGCCATTCCACTAGGTTGCAAAGAAAGTGAAGCACTTGACCATCGAAAACAAACACCAGTAGACTCCTCAACTACACATGTTCATTCCCAACAGAATGTTCATCCAGCACCATACATTGTTAACTTCATCTTAGCCAATGCAACAAGCACACTACCATGAACACAGAATCACCAATAAAGGAAGAAGGAGCAGAAGAAGGCATACCCGTTCCTTAGGTCGCCACCTGGACCCCAACCCCGCATCCGCACTCCCGGAAGTCCCACACCCCTCAAGCGCCTCATGCCTCGGTTCGCACAGCACCACCGTCTGCGGCAAATATGCCAAACTCGTCGCCGCCCCAACCCCAACACCAATCCCAAAACCAACGTTCGGGTCATCCATATCCCTCACCCCGACCACATCATCCTCCCCACCGGGACGACGAAGCTCCTCAACAAGATTCGTCGTCGAAAGATGGTTCGACACCAGCGAAGCAGAAGAAGACGAATACGAAAACCTAGTCGCCATCAGATCTCCTCCCAATGCCATCCAGACCAACCCCCCACCCCCCACTAGTCCTCACCCAATCTCGCCGCCGCCGCCGCCATCCAAAACCTCCCACCCTCCCTCCCTCCCTCCCTCCCTCCTCCTCCAAACCCTAGAACACAAACCCTAGACCTCAACAAGAAGAACAGCAGCAACAAACAAACAACCGCAGAGGAGAGGGCAGAAGAGAAGTTTTTTTCGATTTTTCCAAATAGAGAGGAAGTGCTACTTCTTCTACCCTTTTTCTTTTGCTCTCGTTTCTTCTCTAGTTCTTCGTCCTCCACTTCTTGCTATTTTTTTGCTGGTTTCGAAAATAATTTTTTTATTTTTTATTGTTTTTTTATTCTATTACTGGAAATTGAAGTCTGCTTTGTTTTTTCGTTGGGTCTGACCGGGCTGCTCGTGGCGAATCGGATGAGGCCCGCCCGTTGGATGGAGATTAAACAGACAAGATGGGAGGTGGGTGTGCAAGTATCGCTGGGAAGCTGTGGTCAGTGATCCTAGTTGGCTGCCAGCTCATCACCTCACATGCGCCCAATAAGAAGCCAACCGGCAGCAGCCGGTGGGTGCTAATATTCCAACAGAATTTTAAAAATATAGTAGCGATGAGACCATATGTAGGGTCGTAGGGAGTACAAATCTTTTAAGGGATTTTTGGTCCATGTCCTTGGAAAGTAGTATATTTGTCAGTGTGCCCTTATATAAAACTTATTTACTTACATACCCTTACATTCTCATCCATTACCCTTGCATGCCTCACTCTTGCCGTCCCTGGTGAAACCATAGTTAGGCTCCTAACCCATAATGTAAAATAATTGGTCTGCCTCTCTTTTTTTAGTACCACGTGACAAAAAGATTGATCAAACCCTAAGATGCTCTCACACCTCTTCTCTTCTTCTTCCTCTTGTTCGCGTCTATATTCTTCTTCCCTTCAAAACCTCAACAACCTCCCTTCTTCCCTAATCCAAAATACCAAGAGAAAGTAAGAGAAGATTGATGTTGTGTACAATGAATGATGAATTCGAAGCTGAAGGTGAATATCAATGTTCATTGTAATCATCGACGGAGAAATATCTAATCATCGACGACCAGATTAGATGATGGGATTTACGAGTTAAGGTTTTGGGTTTCTATGGATCAATTTAGAGATTTCTATGAATAGAGTTGAAGTTTTCTATGTCTATGTTTAACAAATTTACTGTGGTGTCATTTTCTTTTGATCTTGTTTTGTTTTAGTTTGTTTTAAAATGTAATACAGTTTCTACAGTAACAAATTGTCAATTTTAGGATTTCTATGGATAGATTTTAGGAATTTCAACTTTCTATGTTTTCTAAATGTACATGGTATCTTTTTTTTTTATTTTGTTTGGTTTCAGTTTGGTTTCTGCAATGTGTAGTTTACAAAGTATAGAAAGTTTAATTTAGTTAAACATTTTTGGATAAATGTGTTCAATGTTGCTTTATTCTAGATAAATGTGTTGGATGTTGTTATTTAAAAATTACACATTTCTATCACTATTATTGAACTCTCGTTGTTATTGAAGGTATTATTATTGAACCCTCGTTGTTATTGAATTTTAAATAAGGTATTGTTATTTAGATTTTACTTACTGGTTAAATTAGAAGTTACTTGTTGATTACTATTGTTGTTTATTTACGTATAGGCCTCTTTTGCCTAATGTGGTTATTGTTGTTGATTAGAAATAAGGAGTGTACATTGAAGTTATTATAAGGAGAGTAATTGATGAAGTTGAAAGAAGATAACAAGTTGAGACTTAGACTAATTAAGTAAAAGAGTTTCTTCTTTGACTCATATTATCTAAACCTGAATTTAATATTTGATGGGCCTTCGAATATAGTTGATATTGATGTAGACGAAAAGTTGGATATTATCTATAGAGTTCCTAACAAAACTTTAAAAAAATATAAACATATATGTCTTAATGAAGATGTTAGAAGCATACTTCAACATAGGAACATACAAAAGGTCATAGAGATTTATATAATCAAAAAGAATGTAGAGCAACCCTTATTACTTACTCCTGTTGTTCTATTGAATGAAAGGAGGAGTGAAAGAAAATTCATAGGAAGGGAGTTTGAAGTTGAGAACATGATAAACCTTCAAGATGATTTTGGAATGGAAAATAACTTTCAAGAGGATAATGACTTTGTTAAAAATATTAATATTAAAGGTGAAGAGGGAGACGAGTTTGTTGAAAATCCTAATATTGAAGGCGAAAAACAGGGATATGCTAAAAGGATTGATGAAGAAGAATTTTATGGTTTTGATGCTAATGTAGAAAGTGAGAATAGCTACCACAGTTTGGATGACACAAAAGATGAGAACTATGAACCTGATGATAGTCAAGTTAATGAATATGAACTTATTATTCCTATGGTAGATATGGACAAGCCTTACATGGATCCCGACACAATGTATGTCGATATTATGACCTTTAGAATAACTTTGAGGACTTATTCAATCTTGGGTTGCCTTGTGTCCATGCAATAGCCTTTTATAGGGTCTTTGTGAGTAGTGAAATGGGAAGATTATGTTGATCCATATTACATATTTGACAAATATATGAACATGTACGAGAAAGAAATAAGCCCCCTTGTAAACAAACAAAATTGGCAAAAGTAAGCATTGCCTTTTAAAGTGTGCCTGCCTAGAGCTTTGAGACCTCCTAGTAAGCTAAGAAAATAACAGAATAAGAATCCCAAATGAGAGGAGAAAATTATTAAAAAGCATAAATGCAATAAATGTGGACAATATGGGCATCAATGAAGAACTTGCAAAAATCCACTTCCAAAGTTAATAGACTTTCTATCATTTATTTATTCACATAAACATATTTAACATGCCTCTTTTTCATATTGCAACAGAAGTGGAGAAGTCGATGGATCTAAGAGAGATAGGAAGGGAAAGATGGAAGGCTTAACAACTATTGCAAATGAAAGAGATACAATTGCTATAGAGCTTTCACAAGTATTTGTTGACACTTTTATGATTTATACATTGTATTATACGTCTATGCTTATTGAGAATGTTTTTTTTGTAATGGTAGTCACTTTTGAGTAACTTACAAACATGATTTTCAACATGATTCCATAACACCTGGATTGAATCTAAATCTCAACATAATCTTTGAAATGAATATTAACTTCAACTCAAGTCAAGTGAGAAGCAACATACGATTTAGTCAAGTAGAAAGTAACCAAACTCCTATAGCAACTAATAAGTACTATGTGTCATCATTTAATATTCTATTACATAATTCTCAATGTAGATATAGTACTACATCTCAATTGATTGTAAATGGAGCACCAAGTAATATGAAGGGTGAGGCCAAACACACAATAGTTTGATCCTCTCCAGACCCTTAAAAGAATGTACAACAATTATAGTTTGTTTTTTTTATAAAGTATAGGGTGAATAAGTACTTGTTTTTGTAAAGTTTATCAATGATAAGTACTACATAGTTGGTTTATTGTGAAGCTTAACACTAAAAGATGAAAGATACAATATTTATAGGCGACAAGTGTTGCAAGTTGGTTTATTTTTTGAATCTTGTATAATTAACAATCATTTTGACTTTGTAGTTGTAATTTTTAGTTCATTGCTATATAGTGGTCTAAACTAAGTACTTTGAATATTTATTATATATCTATTCAAAATTTAGCTTATATTGTAATGAAATATATTATATATTGATGTAGGCTTTGTAACTTATTGTTGAATGGGTCATTTTTTATAGTTTATTGGTTGCAGATGTATTAGAGACGTGTTTACAATGAATTCTATTGTAATAACACTTACAGAGATTAACACTTAAATAAAATATAAACTTCTATTTCATCTGTAAACAAGTAGTAATTGACACCTATAAAGATTAACATTTATAGAGATTGTCTGATTTCACTCATGCTACTATTTAGGAGTCAAAACACATGAGATTAACATTTGTAGAGATTACATTGACACAATATGATAATTACATAAACAATCACTTTACTATGATTAAAATACACAATATTGCAACAACAGTCAACATGAATTTCCACTTCAATAAAGTTAACCTTTTCGATAACATGCTTCAACCTTAGTAAGTAGTTCTTCTACTTTATGAGACATTTGGACTTCATGTGGAATCATTTGATGCTTCATTTCAAATGTAGTAGAGTAACAATCTTCCACCCACTCAATGCAGGTACAATAATTGTTTGGATTCTAAATCAATCACAAAAGGAAAGAAAATCGGCAAGGACACATTTGTATTCTATTAAGTAATTTCATCAAATACCTTCCAAACTAAAAATCTCTCACATTAGACACTTATAGAAACACTTCTCTCTCCTACCATTTTTATTAGAAATGTAAAGTAGACATGATCTACGATATTTACAAGTCGAAGGGTGCAGGGATTTTAATGGGTTAATTAGATCTTAAGAGGAAGGTATAATACAACTCGCTCATGGTGAAAAAAAAGAAGAATAAGAAGAAAGCATTGATAGAGCTAGTAGAAATGCAAGATGATTTGAGAATAAATGAGAGGAAAAACTGAATAAGAAGGAGAAGTCGAAGAAGAATAGACAGAGTAGAAGAAGAACAACAACAAGAACCAATAAAGGTGGAGAACTTTCTAAATAGAGTGATTTGTATATGTTGGAATTCAAAAAAAGGCATACAAAGAAATGGAACTTTCCAAGGACATGTAAGTAAGGGCAAAATAGACTTTTTTTATACACTCTTAATAGACTAAACTATTGTTAAGCCACGGTTGTTAACCACAATGACATTCTAAACAAGTTTGGGATTATGTAAGGGTATATAAGAAAATAGATTATAATATATAAAAGTATACTGACAAATATACTACTTTCTAAGGACATGCAAGAAAATCCCTTGAAAATGCATGAGTTCAACTTAAATATGTTTTCTTTTCCTTTTTAATAGAAGTTAGCTATAAGTGTTGTTTTAATCTGTTTTTTATTGAAATATTTCCTTTATTTTGTATCGTTTAAAAATTAAATGATGTATTGTAAGTAGTTATTAATGTCGGATCCACAGGATACTTGTTCCTTTATTATAATAGAAGATGAACAAGTAAGTAAATAGGGTAATAAATATACAACCAACTATAGTCTCTATGTATGAAACTACTTTGTTATGGGAAATTATAAAAAAAGGTGTGTCTATGGTATCCATATAGATACTAAAGATTTTAATGGATATAAAAAACTTTTAATCTTAATCATTCATCTAAACATATGACTAATAGATCTGTAACTAAAGAAAAAACATATTTGTGAGATAACACTTATTAGTACCTTAGAATTTTCAAAAGAGACGAGTCTTATGAGTTTTTTTTAAAATTTTCTTCCTCTTTCTATTAAACAAACATTATTTCCTTGTCATGTCATCACTTTTTAAATAATCCATCATCAATAATCTATAAACAAACAAGCCAAAGTTTAATTCCCAACCTCTGTTTGAATCTATAATAACTTTTGGAATAAACTCACAGTAAGAATTGGTTGCTTAAATGTTGCAATAAACTATGAATTGTAATTGATATTATTGTTTACTTATTGTGGAGTGGTTATTTCACATTGAAGATGAAATAAAGTAATTCTTTGAAGTTATATTGATACATGTATGTCAAATGTTTATTATTTTCATAAAAAAATACATATTTAGTATGACCTACATATGTTTCAAATTATATATATG
>JAMKQA010036765.1:0-39354 GCA_024699735.1 Posidonia australis | reverse complement strand
CCCCCCCCCCCCCCCCCCCCCCCCCCCCCCCCCCCCCCCCCGGGGGGGTATTTATAGGTTTACAATGGTTATGGTTGTTAGAGCAGTTTGTTATGGTTAGTTAGAGATGGTTGGAAGTTGTTACAAGTTGTTATCGGTTGTTATGATGGAGGTGGAAAGTAGTTAGGTTTGTTTTGGTAGTTACAAGTTGTTATAAGTTGTTATGATTAAGGTGGGAATTGGTTAAGTTTGTTTGGGTGGTTAGAGGTTGTTATAGGTTGTTATGGTAGAGTGGGAAGTTGTTATAGGTTGTTAGGATTTCAAATTAGGGTTTAGGGTTTGATTTAGGTTTTAGGGTTTGATTTATGGTTTAATGGTTTGATTTAGGGTTTAGGGTTTGATTTGGGGTTTGGAGTTGAATTTAGGGTTCTAAATTATGTTTTGAGTTAATTTTAGGGTTTTGAATCAATTCCAGGGGTTTGGACTAATTCTAGGGTTTTGGATTATGTTTTGAATTAATTTTAGGGTTTTGAATCAATTCTAGGGTTTTGGATTACGTTTTGAATTAATTTTAGGGTTTTGGATTAAGTTTTGAATTAGGTTTAAGATTTTGAATTTGATTTAGGTTAGTTTTAGGATTTAAGGTCCCATTGCAAGCATATGGTATGTCTACAGATGTCCCTCCTTATGCGAGGTCGGAGGACGAATGGAATTGAGACTGATGCTTACGGTTGGCAAAGACGCCTCGCCCACCTCTTGTAGGGAAAAAGGAATAGGAGGAGGAGACAACTGCTCAGAGTTGACGAAGACACCCTACATGAAGTTGCAAGAAAGGGTTAGCTACTGGCAACTAGCTACTAGCAGATGAATGCATCGGAAGTCCTGTCCTGCCTCCCAGAGCGTCACCGTCGAAGCTGAAATCACTGAAACTAATACTAATGACAAATGTCAACACTAAACACCTGTGTTAATGCTGAGGAGACTATGTTTGCTAATGACTAATGATGAATGCCATAAGTGAATTATGCTATACTACTAAAAGACGGTTGTTGTGCAGGATGACAAGTTGACGACCAATCATTTCCTAAAGGAAATGACTGGTTATCACACATATCAAGAAAAGTGTCAGACAACACTCACAGTGCTTGCCGACCGAAAAGTGATCGGTTACGAGTGTCTTTCGGGTAGTTCGGGCTTCTAGCCCAAAAAGAAGGGAAGGAACATAGCAAGTGGGGAATCCATCGGGCACTACATGCGTTGCCCGGGTAGTTTGGGATACTAGCCCATGAGAAAGGGGGCACGACATGACACTGGATCTGTTGACCAATAGGATAGACACCATAACAGGTGCTCATCGAGCAATCCAGGGTACTAGTCCACAGAAAAAGTTTGGCGCACTCCATCTGGAGCACGACCAAAGAAGGAACCATCGATACTAAACTCTCTTAGCAAGGATCAAATGGGGCATGGTATGTTTTGGACCTACCGACCAACAGGAATGTGGTATGTTTCAGACTTATAGACCAAGAAAGAAAATTGGTAAGTTTTTGACTTACCGACCAAAACGAGAATGGTAAGTTTCGAACTTACCAATCAAAGGGAGAATGGCAAGTTTCGGACTTACTAACCAAACGGAGAATGGCAAGTTTCTGACTTGCCGACCAGAGGGAGAATGGTAAGTTTTAGACTTACTGACCAATGGGAGAATGGTAAGTTTCGGACTTACCGACCAAAAAGGGAAAATGGCATGTTTTGTTCTTGTTGACCAAAGGGAGAATGGTAAGTTTCAGACTTACCGACCAAAGGGTGAATGACAAGTTTCGGACATGCCGACCAGCGGGAGAACGGTAAGTTTCAGACTTACTGACCATAGGGAGAATTGTAAGTTTTAGACTAACCGACCAATGGGAGAATGGTAAGTTTTAGATTTACCGACCAATGGGAGAATGGTAAGTTTCAGACTTACCAACCAAAAAGGGAAAATGGCATGTGTTGTTCTTGTCGACCAAAGGGAGAATGGTAAGTTTCAGACTTATCGACCAAAGGATGAATGACAAGTTTCGGACTTACCGTCCAGCGAGAGAATGGTAAGTTTCAGACTTATTGACCAGAGGGAGAATTGTATGTTTCAGACTTACCGACCAGAGGGAGAATGGTAAGTTTCTTGATCAAACAACGAGAGCCACCAATGGCTTGTGAATCACTGTAGTGTCAACTGAGTTGAAGGTGTCATCCTCCTCTAACAAGCATACAACTTTCCAACCTAATTGAGAGCAAACAAACAATTGAACTAAACAAGCAAGCAATCCAGATAATAAACTCATTGAACAAGCAAAGTAGTAAATGCAGATGAGCACCTGTTAAGGTTGGTAAGTTTTGGACTTGCCGACCAGAGGGAGAATGGTAAGTTTCAGACTTACTGACTTGATGGAGAATGGTAAGCTTTAGACTTACTGACCAAAGGGAGAATGGTAAGTTTCGGACTTACCGACCAAATGGGGAATGGTAAGTTTCAGACTTACCAACCAAAAAGGGAAAATGGCAAGTTTTGGACTTGCCGACCATAGGGAGAATGGTAAGTTTAGGACTTACCGACCAACGAGATAATGGTAAGTTTTGGACATACCGACTAGTGGGAATATGGCAAGTTTCAGACTTGCTGGCCCAAGGGAGAATGGTAAGTTTCTGACTTACCGACCTAAGGGAGAATGTGAAGTTTTGGATTTACCGACCAAAGGGAATATGGCTAGTTTCAGACTTACCGACAAGAGAATGGTAAGTTTCTGACTTACCGACCAAAGGGAGAATGGTAAGTTTCATACTTACCGACTAGAGGGAGTACGGCAAGTTTCAGACTTAAAGATCGGAGGGAGTATGGTAAGTTTCGGACTTACCAACCGGAGGGAGAATGGTAATTTTCGGACTTACCGACCAAAGGGAGAATGGTAAGTTTCGGACTTACCGGCCAATAGGAGAATGGTAAGTTTCGGACTTACTGACCAAAATGACTATGGCAAGTTTTGAAGTTACTGACCGGAGAGATGGCAAGTTTCAAACGTACCAACTGGGAGATGGCAAGTTTTAGACTTACCGACCATGGGATGGCAAGTTTCGAACTTACCGATCGGGATATGGCAATTTTCGGACATACCGACCGGGAGATGGCAAGTTTCGGACTTGGCGACTGAGAGACGACAAGTTTTGGACTTACTGAACGAGAGGATATGGCAAGTTTTGGACTTACCGACAGAGAGATGGCAATTTTCTGACTTACAGACTGGGAGATGGCAAGTTTTGGACTTACCGACCGAGAGATGGCAAGTTTCGAACTTACCGACCGAGAGATGGCAACTTTAGGACTTACCGATCGAGAGATGGCAAGTTTTGGACTTACCAATCGAGAGAGGATATGACAAGTTTCGGACATACTGACCGGGAGAATTTGGCAAGTTTCGAACTTGTCGACCAGAGGGAAAGGATTTCACCCATCTCAGAGTGAAGCCATGGAGAATTTCTTTGAACTCCGTCCCTTCGGACGGGAATCTGGGAGACAAGGATGCAAGGGTCCTGACCGACTGTTTAGCCAAATGAATTTGCCAAGATGATCTTATTCAAGTACCAGTGCACCCTAGATAGTCGCCACTATGGGGATTATCAGTTGAAACAGCTAAGGATTTGTTGTTTATGCCCAATGCCATCGCGAATTCAGGGTGTTTGTGACATGCCTACGATGTCCTGGCTCTAATGAATGTCTTTTCTTTATTAAAAGGTGCATTGACCATCATTTGGAAGATAATTCGCACCACACATTCCCCAAACAATCCCCTCTTCCACAAAGTAGCTTACATGCCCCTGGTCGAAGGCGCTGTCTTGGTGTTTTATCAAGCGCCTATTATGGGACTTTTGACCAAAGAACAGCTGGCATGCCCCTGGTCGAAGACTCTAGTTTAGTTACACTATAGCTAGTGTTCTGTTAGGCACATGATATGTGATTTTTGATCAAAGAGCAGTTGACATGCCCTTGGTATTGAACTGGCTGGCATCACTTGAGGGTATGGAGTCTTGGAAGCCAGACTGTAACTACAGATGCTCCATGAACCACTAGAGAAATTGAGATTGTCACTAGTCGAAGCAAGTGACACATTCATCTAGTGACTGGAAGTATGTAATACCCAACTGCATTCCTGTATTGTACTTGGAAGACAGAAGGAATTATGGCAACTTCATAAAGGCCTTTGATTGGGATTGTGGCCTTCCTCTAACAGGCATGTCTAGGATGTGTTCTGCTCAACCGTGGTGTTTTGATAGCTTTGTATTTGGTTGTCCTACTGAATGGAATTCTCCTGATTGTATTTACAAGATTCTGGATTGCTCCATGGAGACCACAGTCATGCTATTGTCCCCACTGATCTTTTGATGTGCGGGTCCTGATCAGCGAACCACTGACTTGTCCGTGAGGAACCAAGTAGCAGAATGTGTGAGCCCAGTTAGAAAGCAGCTGACATGCCCCTAGCATAAAAAGTGAATGATTCTCAATGAAAACAAAAAGTAGGTCAGAAAATACCAAGGCGAAACAGATGTCCCTAGCATTAAGTCAGGCTACCATGGGATGTGTTGGGCACCACTCAAAGATGTAAAGACTGGAGGTTTAGACTGTGACTGTGGGCGCACTTTGAATCATTGAATTGGTGAAGGCCAAATCTGGTTGAGGATAGAGACACATTTGTTCACTAACTAGAGGCATGTATATTCATCCACTGTCCTGAGCTATGCTTTGATGGCAAGATGTAATGTGACGAATTGTAGTCTGTTTTAGGCTGGCTATTCTCTGTTCTGCTACTTATTGTGTCATTGTGTTCTAGCTGTAAACATGTACATGGCTGTGTTGACCTCAGGCATTCCCCAAATAACGTTTACCACACCTGAACTGTTGTGGAGGAATTGCTATCACACTGCTAATTCTGCAAGTCCATATAGTTCATGCACTAACTGGTGTCCTTACTATATATGCACTTTGACCAAAGTGTGGCTAAGAAATCCTTGGCTAAAAGCCCTTGGCAAAACCCTGTTGAACAGATCCGAATGCAAACAAACAAAAGATTCATCCAAGCAATATTGTGATGATTATGATTATTGTGGTGGACACTATTATTGTGAGCAATTTAATTACTTAAGAATGACCATTTTGTTTGATCAAGAATTGCATGCCTTGTGATTTTAGTTGCTTGTATTGCCTTGCTTGTTCAATGAGTTCATTATCTGGATCGTTTGCTTGTTTAGTTCAACTATTTGTTTGCCCTCAGTTAGGTTGGAAGGCTGTATGCCTATTAGAGGAGGATGACACCTTCGACTCAGTTGACACTATAGAGATTCGCAAATCATTGGTGGCTTTCGTTGTGTAGTGGTGGCACTCAAACCCACTGTAAGGTATTGTAATGGACCTGGCTCCATGCCAAACTATTTAAGATCCTACACTTGCTTTTTCTTTTCGATATCATTGACTTTTCTTTTACTCCCTCATAGACGTGTGGTTTCAGTCTAACCTTGACTTGGAGGTAATAAGTGCCCAATCTATTCAAGAGGTCTTCATTACAAGAGGTTGGGTTAGCCCCTCAATGGTGTGATTTTACTGAGCAAATACTCCAACTCCTCTCCATTGTATGGTACGGGTAGAGCTACCATGCACGCCTCTCACTCTTGGGTTGACTTCTATCTTCGCCTTTTGTCTTCACTACTCTTTCATGCCCTTGCGAATGTATGCTTTCTTTTCTGGCTCACAATCTTGGTCACCCCTAACATTTTGTCTCCCACTTGGAGGTGCAAGATCCCTGTGGAGTTTGTACATTTCGTCCGCCTTTGATGTTTGGTGGATCCCTTGCTAACTTAGTTGTCTAAGTAGTGACAACTAAGGAGGATAATCCATTCTGACATAGGCAAGTTTTTCCAATTTTTTATCATCAGGCAGAATGTTATTGACAAGCAAACTATTATTTTTAATTTTTCTTGATGTTTTTCTGTTTTGTGTTTTTCTTGTTTTTCCTTTTTTCCATCTTTTGTGCTTTTTTCTATTTTTTTTTTGTGTTTTGATATATGGTGATTCGAAAAGAGAAAAAACAAAGGAAGCTAAGGAAAAAGACATGGCTCCAGTCCTTGTTATTGCTGTTTTGTTGATGCCATGGGGGTTTAAAGTAATTCCTAACAGTGCCAATGGAAACCGGAATCAAGGAAGATTTACTTGAAGCTATCAAAACCATTACTAAAACTGAGATTGTCACCGTGAATGCTGAATCTACTGGTGACATTAAGATTGTTTCCCTGTTGCTGTGACGACTGTCTCCTACTTGATCCATGGTATTTGCACGTGCTGGGTCAGATCAGTGCTTGGCAAACTGGCAAACTTGCGGTTAAACCCCCTATAGAGGAACAAGAACAAGAGTGGCACACATGAGTGTCGCCAGACAGTACTGAGAAAAGACAAAAGGACAAACTAGGCTAACGAAGAATAAGAACAAGAGTGACATATGTGTATGCTACCGGGCAAAAACTGAGTGAGGACAAACTAGGCAAGTGGGTCCTGATGGATTCCCTGGGAAGGAATTGGGAGAGACAGGACAAACCCTTGAAGTTCCAGCATCATCGGAGCTTGCCGGCTCAGACAAGATAAGGTTGGCTATTCTAGGGTGTGCAGGTGTGTGTATAGGTGTATGTGTATGCTGCCTCCTATGGGTTGATGACAATGTCCCCATTGTCAATCAAATCCTGAATAGCAGTTTGGAGAGCATAACACCTGTTTGTCGAATGTCCACGGGTGTGATGGAATTGGAAAAACAAGTTTGTCTTATAGCACTTGGGAAGCGCGTCCGGTGGTGAGCGAATCTCTGGTAGCTGCAGGAATGGCACAATTTTGGGAAAGATATCACTCAACGACTTTCCAAATGGAGTGAAGTCAGTTTCCCTACGGCGAGGTCACTTTCACTGTTGTCGTTGCCCTTGCTGAACTGACACAACATGACGTGTTGGCTCAACAATGGTGTGTGGGTGTGTAATGCGTGCTAACCTAAATGCTGGTGAGGGTAGAGACATGGATGTGTGTGTTGTGCCAATAACAAGGATCCCACTGTCAATCAAAGTCTGAACGACATCCCGTAGAGTGTGGCAATCAAGTGCCCCAGGGCTCGGTGATAACCGCAGTATACGTTCACGTCATACCACCAAGGGAGTGGGGTTGGTGGGGGACATAGATTCGAGAGTCTCATAAGCGACACAACACATGGAAAAACTGTGCTCAGTGACTCACCCAGTGGAGTGTAGTCCCTTTCAACGCGACAACCTCGTTTCTCCCTAGGTTGCTGTCCTTGTTGAGCTGATGTGATGAGATGCACCAGTTTGACAGTGGAAGGTGTGCGCCTAGTGTGCAGTGATGACCTACGTGCTGGGACCTGATCCTGATGCTGAGGTGGGTTCTGAGTATGCTGTAATGTGTGTGGTGTTGAGCACGAGGGCAACAGCTACAACACTGGTATAGATCCAAGCGACTGACCCGAGAAATAATGTACTCTCGTACAATTAATGGGTTGATTCTTAAGTGACTGTGATGCATGCTATGACCAATGCAGTTGTGGTGCAAGAGGCAGAGATAACGCCCCCATCGCCGGAGCAGGGTGATGTTGGTCAATCGTATGGGTGATAGTGTAGTGGGGTGAGCCTGCAATGCTATAGTGGTCTGCAATGGAACCTCAAAGGCCGAAAGAGGAGGACTCTAAATAGGCTCAAGAGAAAGGGCCATGCACTCTAACGCTCGAGCCAAATCTCTTAAGGACTGAGCCTGTGAGGCCGAAGACCCATCAAAAGATAGGTCAGAAGGCAAGAGCAAAACAGGAATGGCCCTAAAATAGATGCCAGGAGGGCTCGAGAGATAAGGTGCAGCTGATAGAACATTTAGGGCCCACATGGTAGTCACTGCAATCAACTCGGTGATGGGCCCTAGATCGGCTTGTGTCTACCACTATCTCAGAAAAGGAGATAAGGATCCTCCATAATTCCCAAATCGAGATGCACAAAGGGAAAAAGAAACTATCAAAGTGAGAGAAGGCGGATTTGAATGTGGGTCCCCGTTCAAAACTATAACCAGAGGCTTACGGGTCTACAAGGCCACGGCTAACCACAAGCGAAATGAATGGTGCTACGACAGAAGACAAACGCACGAGCTCTAAGATGAGCTATTATCAAAAAGTGACCAATAGCACAGAAAAGGCAAGAGAAAACAACCACGGGAGGCCGCCTGTAACGGAGACACCCGAGCACCTAGCTAAGGACCTCACAACAAACTACTTGAGAAAACAAACAAGAGAAATAGGTATCAGAACCTGAACAACGACACATAGACAAATGTGAGTTATTAAAGGGATATGCAACGACACACAATGCAGATGAATGTCCTAAAGTGCACTCTCTCACCATGCATGTCCCATATGGGGTTGACCTCACAAGACACACACATGTGTTTTAGGTTTTGACTCTGGTTAGAAAAGTAAGGTTCTCGTTCTAAATCCCAGTCAAAGCGCAGGCAGTGAACGGGTGGTTCGTTGGTGGCCTTGTCTCCTGCATTAGCATGGAGTTGTACCGTCTACTAGCACCGACACTACCCTAGACAAGGGGGACAAACTAGAAACACGCCCTACGCCAAAGCTATAGAACGGGTTACTAAAATTGTCCTTCGCAAACTGTGGGTGGACTCAGAGGAGAAAATGCATCCTTTCTAAACTAATCATTCATGCACTTATGCTTTTGTGTCTTGTACTTGCATTTTATTAAACCATGGGGAATTGTGAGTGTTTGTCTCTAGTTATGCCTTATTATTTGTTTGTCTGAGTTTGTGTGTTTTATTTTAACCAGATAGGGAGGCAAACATGTCTTTACTCTCCTAATCATGGAAAATACAAATAAGGGAAGAAAACACGCAATTATGGTACCTAAACAACCAATCAATCAAGCAAAAGGCATGAATATGGCATGTGCTAGTGTAGTGCTCACAAGTAGTGAAGAAAAACAAGTATCAACATGAATTAGGTTATATGCATGTGTGGCGGCATGGCAATGGTGTAAAAAGGCACAAAAAATGCATGTTTAGTCAAATATGACAAGCAAACGGGACAAGCAAACAAGCACAAGGTGTACAAACCGAAGACAAGCATGAAAACCAAAACGAAAGCTAGAATCTGGTTATCACCAGTGGAGTCGCTAGTTCCTGTGACCATGCCAATGGAACCCTACACGGATCTCCTAGGTGCGTGGAAGCGCATGAGGAGTCCCAATATGGTAATGGCGAAGATGGTGAATCTGGAGAGGAAGACTAGGCTCGGAAACACCAAGGAAAAATAAGAAAAGGATAAGGAAAGGAGTTGCCACCTAGTCTTTTAATGGAAAGACGAGGAAAACCAAACACAAGGGAAAAACCAAAAGTAATCAAGGCGAAGAAAACATATGCATGCTCTATGCCTAATGGATGCAACACTTGGCCATTGCAGGCCAGAGCAAAGGTAAGGAATCTTGTTACGCATGAGGAAGGGGTTCGGCATCCCCACGCGCCTAAGGAACTCTGTCTTGCTAGGTTTCCGGCTTGTTAATGGTCAGTTGCGTGTATACTTATCTACTCTGAATGCACATGCTTAAGATAACCATGGAAACATGCCAAATCTAGGAGAAGCAATGAATAAAAAAGGAAAAATGATAATCTGAGGGACAATGTAGGCATTGCTAATGCCACTTTATTGTATGCCCGTGGCGACATGGAAAATCGTGAAAACCGAAAATACTCGGAAAGCATCACACAAATCATCGGAATCTTCAAGAAATCTGAGAAAATCAAATTGGAGAAAATAATCCTCATTCAGGTTCATGTTGGTTTTGTCAAGCCGGTTAATGTACGCCCTCGAGCGATAGAAATCCAAATTAAATCAAAATCGTGAAAGTCAGAAGAAATCCAGGAAACAATGTGAGAATTGAGTTTGAAACGAGTCGGAAATGTGTTCATGATACATGAAAGATGGCATGAGAATATATGCAAAAAAAAAGGAACAAAATGTACAAACAAACATGTGTAAGTAAATAGTGTAAATTCTAGGGGCTTTTGTGCAAAATTCCCAAATTCTAAATGAAGGCTGAAATTTTGTGGCCAAATCACAAGAAATACATAAGAAAACACGTTTTATGTAATTTTGAAGAAATTAGGTGCTAAATGTGCATAACTATGCATGTTTGGTCAAATTCAAGATTCCTAGAGTTCAATATGCAATTTTGCCGGTAAAACTTGCGTTCAAAACAATTCTGAAGCAATTCAAGAAATGTTGTGCAATTTCACCAAGAATATTTGCTTTCAGTGTGAAACTAATGAAGTTTAGGGTTTAAAATGCATTTTTTGAACACATTTGAGTAAATATTTGAATATCCAGGATTTAATTTGCAATTTTGACAGAAAAACATGCATTCAGAACCATTTTAACAAAGCTCAGGGTTTTTAATGCAAAAGACTGGACTTAAAATGTAAGAAAAGTAAATCAGTGGATTTTGTGTTAAATGTCAATGCTTGGGAAAACATTAACAAAAGTGTACAAGGGTTACACCCCAATTTTACAAAACAAATCATTAAAAAATGATTTTAAATCTTATACAAGGGCTTAAGTGCAAAAACTAAGGACTTAGATGTAGGAAAGGAAAAGGAGCAGAAGTTTTATTAAAAGAAACTTTAAAAAAAAAAGGTCGATCGCCGGCGACCGTATCTCATCGGCGACGGTGACTGAACTGTGATCCCAAGCTCTCCCGTGGCCTGATCTAGCATCCAATTGCTCGATGAGAAATAGGAGAGGAAAAGAAGAGGATTTGATGGTTTGGATAAAGCTCCAAATGACTAGAAACCTCCCCCCGTCTCCCTTGCTATCGACGCAGTTCTAACAACAGCGTCGTGGAAGAAGGGGACCCTTGAGGGGCTGGAACTGCAGCTTTGTACTTCTAGAAGCTTGGCGACGCAATGAGGAGTATTTCCCCTAGCTCAGAGGCGAGAATGGTATCGTTCCTCTCCTTCCCGATCCTACTTGCCGTCGGCATTGTCTTCTTCGACGAGCTCGACTACGGGGGCTATCTGAGGCACAAAATGGAGCTTTGGTTGTTCTGGAGTGTTAGGGTAGAACAAGGGATCATTTCCCTGCACTTGGCGAGGCGCTGCAAAGTGTGGAGCTCTGGATCGCATCATACTACCAGTCGTCTTCTTCGATGACAACGACGGAGCTCGATTCTGGCGTGCGGCTTCTAGAGGCTTGCTGAGGGCTTGAAATGGCATCTGGAGGATTGGAGAAGTAGGAGGACACTTGACCTAGATGAATGGAACACACCAGGGCATGAATCAATCACTGGACTCATGGCCCCACCAACATCGTCGAAAAATGCATCTGGCGACCCTTGAAACTCCGAATTCGGCCAGGGAAACCCTATGGCACCACTAGAATCAGTTGGGGAAGTAAAAGGATGTCCCAGGGGATCATTTATGATGAAAATTGAGGTCAGTGGAGGGCATAACTGAGTGGACAATGGAGATTGTTGTCGGAGGTCACTAGAGATGGTCGAAAACTGGAATTCTTCCCCTCCTCGAGCATCCTCTATACTCTTGGACCTCTCTGGTTTCTTTGGTTGAGAGAAAATACCTTGGTGGCTCTTCTCTCAAATTTTCCAAGTTATTTTCTCTCCTCTTTTTCCCCTTTTTTTTCCTTGCAAATGGGGGGTATTTATAGGCTTGCAATGGCTAGGGTTGTTAGAGTAGTTTGTTATGGTTAGTTAGAGATTGTTGGAAGTTGTTACAAGTTGTTATAGGTTGTTATGATGGAGGTGGAAAGTAGTTAGGTTTTTTTTGGTGGTTACAACTTCTTATAAGTTGTTATGATGAAAATGGGAATTGGTTAAGTTTGTTTGGGTGGTTAGAGGTTGTTATAGGTTGTTATGGTGGAGTGGGAAGTTGTTATAGGTTGTTATGGTTTGAAATTAGGGTTTAGGATTTGACTTAGGGTTTGGGGTTTGATTTAGGGTTTAGGGTTTGATTTAGGTTTTGATTTAAGTTTTGAGGATTGATTTAGGGTATGATCTAGGATTTAGGGTTTGATTTAGGGTTTTGAGTTGAATTTAGGTTTCTGAATTAGGTTTCAATTAATTTTTGGGTTTTGAATCAATTTTATGGTTTTGGACTAGTTCTACGGTTTTGGACTAGTTCTACGGTTTTGGATTATGTTTTGAATTAATTTTAGGGTTTTGAATCAATTCTATGGTTTTGGATTATGTTTTGAATTAATTTTATGGTTTTGAATCAATTCTAGGGTTTTGGATTAAGTTTTGAATTAGGTTTAAGATTTTAATTTTTATTTAGGTTAGTTTTAGGGTTTAAGGTCCCATTTCAAACGTATGCGGTGTCTACACCCTAGAATTGATTCCAAACCATACAATTAATTCAAGACATAGTCCAAACCTTAATATTAATATGAAACCATTGAATTCTTACAAAACACTAAAATTAGTTCAAAACATAATCCAAAACCCTAGAATTAATCCAAAACCCTAGAATTGATTCGAAACCCTAAAATTAATTCAAAACCTAATTCCAATCCTTAAATTCAACTCAAAACCCTAAGTCAAACCCTAAATTTAAAACCTAATAGCCTATAACAAATTTCCACTCCACCATAACAACCTATAACAACCTCTAACCACCCAAACAAACTTAACCAGTTCCCACTATCATCATAACAACTTATAAAAACTTGTAACCAACAAAACAAATCTAACTACTTCCCACCTTCATCATAAAAACCTATAACAACTTGTAACAACTTCCGACAATGTCTAACTAACCATAACAACCTACTTTAACAACCCTAGCCATTTGCAAGCTTATAAATACCACCCCCCCCCCCATTTGCAAGGAAAAAAGGTGGAAAGAAAAAGGAGAAAAAAACTTGGAAAATTGAGAGGAGAGCCACCATGGAGATTTATCTCAACCAGAGCAACCAGAGAAATCTCAGATCAGAAAGAAAGCTCAGAGAGGAGGAAAATTTAAGTTTCAGGCCATCTCCGATGAGCTCTTGAAGAGCTCCGGCGGTCAACATCACTGCCAGCTTAGGTAAGCTTCAATCAGAGCATAATTTCGAATCATTTTAGCTCCCTAGGTCCTCCTCCTTCTTTGTCGATCGATTCTAGTAAGCCAGGAGGTCCCCTTGGCTGGAATCAGGGGAATCTTGGGTCGCTAGGAACGTTTTTCTGACAACAGAGGTGGGGGCACAAATCCAGTAAGTGATTTGTGCCCTGGTTTGCTTCATCAACTCGGGTTGGATCTCCTCTTGCTTCTTCTCCAGTGTAAGCACCGGCAAGTCGCCAGTTCCTATGACCATGCCAGTGGATCCCTGTACGAATCTCCTATGTGTGTGGAAGCACACGAGGAGTCTCGATACGGTCACGACGAAGATGGTGAATCCGAAGAAGAAGACTAGGTTCAGAAACACCAAGGAAAGATAAGAAAAGGATAAGGAAAGGAGTAGCCACCAAATCTTTTAATGGAAAGACGAGGAAAACCAAACACAAAGGAAAAAAAATCGAAAGAAACCATGGATGTAGTACACAAATCAATATGGGCTAGAGAAAGGATAAGGATTCTTCTTACGCATGGGGAAGGGGTTAGGCAGCCCTATACGCCTGAAGAACTCAGTCTTTCTAGGTTTCCTGCTTGCTAATGGTCTATTGTGTGTATGCCTGTCTGCTTTAAATGCACATGCCTAATATGACTAGAAAACATGCCAAATCAAAGATAAGAAATGAAAAAAAAAGAAATAATGAGGAAAATAATCTGAGGGACAATGTAGGCATTGAAAATGCCATTTTACTGTACGCCCTTATGATGAGGAAAATCTTGAAAATTGGGAATACTGGTAAGCGCCACATAAAGCTGGAGAAACTTGAAGAAATCCGAGAAAATCAAATTGGAGAAAATAATCCTCATTCGGGTCAATGTCGGCATTATCAAGCTTGTTAATGTATGCCCTCGGGCGATGGAAATCCAAATCAAATCAAAATCGTGAAAATTGAAAGAAATTGGTGAAATAATGTGAAAACCAAGTCTGAAATAAGTTGGAAATGTGTGCATGATGCAAGGAAGAAGGCATGAGGATACCTACATGAAAATGGGGAACAAAATATTCATAATGCATGTGTGAGTGAAAAAAGTAAACTCCAGGGGGTTTTGTGCAAAATTCACATGTTTTGAATGAAGACTGAAAATTCGGAGACTAAATTAGCATAAATACTTTAGAAAAAATTGTTTATGCAATTTGGAAGAATTTAGGGGTCAAATGTGCAAAATTATACATTTTTGGTCAAAATCAAGATTCTTGGGGTTCAATATGCAATTTTGATAGTAAAGCGTGTATTTAATGCAATTTTGAAGAAATTCAAGGTTAAATGTGAAAGATAATGGTCCTAAGTTTGAAAACTTGAAGTTAAGGGGTTGTTCTGTAATTCTACCCTTGAAAATATACATTCAGTGTGAAATCAATGAAGCTCAGGGTTAAAAATGTAATTTTTGAACACATTTGAGTGATATTTAAATTCTAGTGTTTAATTTGCAATTGTGCTAGAAAATTATGCATTAAGAACAAATTTAATAAAGCTCAGGATTTTTTATGCAAAATACTAGACTCAAAATGTATGAAAAGTCAATCAGAGGGCTTATGTAAAATTTTTAAGCTTGGAAAACAATAATAAAAAAGTACAAGGGTCACATTGCAACAAACATTATTAAAATTATTAAAAAAATTAGTGAAGGATCTAAATGTAAGAAAAAAGGACCTCTTTGCAAGAAAAGAAATGGATCAGAAGCTTTTTTAAAAGAAACTTTTATATATATATATATATTTTTAAAAAACACGACGATCATCGTCGACGGGTCCTTATCGTCGATGACCGACTAGGATGACCTTCCAGGGCTTCCCGATGCCTGATATGGCATCCGAGCTCACTGGGAGCAAAAGAGAAGGATGGGGGAGAGATCTGATAGCTCTGATCGAGGGCTTGATGGTCGGAAATGGCCGCCCACCTCCCTCGTCGTTGACTCGACTCCGGCAACGGCGCTGTGGAAGAAGGAGGTCTTGGAGGCTGCAGTGCGGTGGCTCTGGGTTACTGGAAGCTCAGGGGTACAGAGAAGAAACTTTTCCACCTTCCGGAAGGATGACTGACAATGTGAGCACCTCTCCCGATCCTGCTTGCCATCAACGCTGTCTTCTCCGGTGAGCTCGACTGCGAGGGCTATCCAGGGCTCAAAACGGGGTGATGAAGCTTCTGATGAGTTAAGGGAGAGCAGTGGATTGATTCCCAAGGTTTGGAGCGTCGCTGTAATGAACGGAGCACCGGGTCGTGCTGCACAATAGTCTTCTTCCTGGCGACAGTTACTGTGACTCCGACAAGACTTGTAGAAAGTCCTTCCACTGACTCTATTGGTGGCAATGCAGTATAGCTGTCCCCGGTGGCAGAGATGATGTCAAATCCACTCTAGAGTCCTCAATTTCCTTTTCAGAGAAATAATCTTCAACACATATCCACTCTGATTCATTGACTAGTTTACCCTACTCAGACTGACATCTTGAGTATCCGTCTTATGGTTTCCACTCGTATCCCAGTCCTTCGAACTCTCATCTTTTCTCTGCGGCAATTGGTTCGGTCATTCCTTTGTCATTTTGCCTGAGAGGTACTCCTATCTCATACCCCCACCTTTGACATAGATTATCGACCATCAAGAAAGGATTGCCAAAAGCGGTCAAATGGTTGGCACGCTTGAGAATCAGAAAGAAATTGACTTGCTTAAAATGGTCAACACGGTATAGCACATCAGAAGGCTTAAGGTCAAAACAGACGATTTGGAGAGATGCTGAAGAGACTGTCTCAACCTTCTCCTTTTCAAGATTTTCCGCCATCACAACGACAATGTCGTTGTTCTAGTGGAACTTCAACTTTCGGTGAAGGGTTGAGGGGATAACTTGATGCTTGTGGAGACAAGGATGCCTAAGCAGAAGATTAAAGGATGGCTTGAGGTCGACAACATAAAACTCAAGCTCAAAATGGGCAGGACCAATGATTAATGGATTGATCAAAATCCCTAGAGCATTATGGTGTGTGTTTTCAAACGGCATCATTCCTTTCACAGTTGGAGTAATGTCCTCGAATTTAAAGCTAACCTGGCTTGCAGTTCGCAAAGGCTAGACATTTAAACCAGCGACATTGTCCACCAAAGTAAGAGGAATGTGGATATTTTGGTACTGCTCCATGATGAATAGGGGATGGTTATGATTGGTCCCTGTTAAGGGAAGCTTTGAGCTAGAGAATGAAATCAACGACGTGGCTATCATCCCTACCATGCTTTCCAAGGCTGATGATTGTATTTTGGGGAAACATTAGCGGCCTGGAAAGCTCGAAGAAATGCCACTCGGTGTTCAGTTGACGTATGGATTAGGCCTTAGATGGAGATATCTACTTTGACTTTCTTTAATTGGGTCATCATGTCAGCTACAGGTGGGTCAGTCTTGGCAGTGGTGGGGTTAGCTCTTGGGATTGTCTCTTCAGATATCTGACTAGAAATCTGGCTTTTTGGTTGAGAAGATGAAGTTGTGGGCTGGCTGGGCTTGTTTGCCAAAATTGAGGCCTTGTATGCCCATCCTGACCGCGTTACCTCCGCACACATTTCTGTGGTATAACTGTAAGGCATGCGGTGAGTATCCTATGTCAAGTTAATGATCACAGGAGCACGAGCCTTCAATTCCACTGGGACCGGAGCTGGTGAAATAGGTATTGGCGTTTGGTGGGCCAGGTCATGCTTTGGTTTGGCTAGCAAACTGATTGTTGATGGGATGGATTGCATAGTAGGTTTTGCGGCCGCGCACCTTGGTTTGGCAGTAAGTTGAACCATATTGATTGTTGAATTGGAGGCTTCAATGAAAGATTGACTAAGCTGATAAAGGAACGGATCTGATACATCATGGATGAGAAAAGAAGTGTCTAAAGGTACAACCTCATTAGAAGAAAGAACATGAATTCTTGAAGTTCTGGGTGCATGCTTAGGCAAGGGTCGGTTGACTATGTTGCTATGTGTAGATGTAGAGGAATGAGGTGTTTCTGCAGTGGGCGCGGACTCTACCTCCTGTCTGTTGATAATGATGACCTTTTGGTCACTCAAATCCTGAATTGCTCCTCGGAGTGAAAAGCAGTTATTTGTAGAGTGCCCCACGGCTTTATGGTAACTGCAGTATAAATCAGCTTTAAACCACTACGAAAGTGGGTTCGGTAGTGGGCGAATTTCCAGATGCTTCTGGTGTGACGCTACCTTAGGATATACGACACTCAATGGCTCAACCAGAGGAGTGTAATCCCTCTCAAGTCGTTGAGGTCGTCTTGGTCCTAGGTAGCGCCCTTGCCTTGCTGGTGCAGGCTGGTAGACTAGCTCAGCGGTGGTTGTGATTTGTGATGTGCGTGGTGCCCTTGGTGCAGGAGAGTAGACTACCTGACTCTGTGCTAGGGAGCTCACTACACTGGCTAGCATAACAGGAGCTCCAACATACGGCACAACATTCTTGGCAGTATCCTTCTTCCATGCATACCCGGTGTTGGATCAATTGCTACTGCCATTTTTGTTGTTGGTTCCGCTTGAAGCCATGGTCTGCTTTGTGAATGCTGCTAATGCAAGAAAGCTTCTGCTATTCAGTGAGCTCTCGACATGAGTGCTAGCTTTGATCAGGGATGCAAAGGAGGAAATAGGCTGAATGCTTAGCAAAGCCCCTGTGGCTGGCTGTGCTCCTCGAATTATTATCTTGATAGACTCTTCGTCAGAAGGTCTATCGCGAACCTCTGAAACAAGAGCTCGCCAGCACTCGACGTACTCCCCAAACGGTTCGTAGGGCTTCTGCCTTGCGGCGACTAGGTCTTCGCACTTTGAGACCATGTCGAGATTGAAGGAATACCACTCTAGAAAAGCCTGGTTGAGATCATTCCAGGTCATTATAGTGTTCATTTCCAGAGATGTGAACCATTTCAAAGTTGGACTTGTGAGGCTTTTTTGGAAGAGGCAAATAAGAAGTCTCTCCTCAGCTTGTAACTGAGCGAGATTGTCGTAGTATGCCCTAAGATGTGAGATTGGACAGCCTTTCCCATTATAGATTTCAAGTTCCAGGATATGGAAACTCAGAGGGAGTAAAGCCTCTGGGAAATAGCAGAGGTCGTGGAAATTGTAAGACTAGTGATCCCTGCCCTACACTTGTCATAACGCTTTCTTCAGGTCATTCATTCTGGTGAGAAGTGCATTTGGGGTTGCTGCTAACATTGATTGTGCAGTTGGGGTGGGTCTAGCGTACACTGTATCCATAGCACCAATTTGCTCCTCCGGATCTACCATCTCGTCACCTGGTGCTGTGGCGTGATGACCAGCTTACCCGTGCATGTGTGCAGTCTGTGGTGGAGTGCGTGGTATTGTATGTGGGAGTAACAGCTGTTGAACTGGTATGGTTGGGTTCACAGGCTGTTGTACTCCTATCAACCCAAAAAACAAACGACCAGTAGATGGAGGAATATGTTGTGCATGCCGTGGCAATGATACTATCGGTAGAGTAGCAGCTCCTGTCATTTAGAAAACAAGAAGCTGTGGCGACGGCTGCGGTGGTGGTGTGACTGGTGTAGCATGGAATGCCTAGGTAAGCGGAGCGGGGTCCTCAGGAACAGGACAAACAGGGGCAATCACAGTCGGGAAAATGCCATGCTTTGCAGCTTCTCAACATGGGCCAGAAGTTGCTGAGATTGCATAGCTATGAAACCATCGGTAGCAGTACCAAGGGCAAGAAGAGCAAGAGGAAGAGATGTCACAGGGGGCTGGAAGTTCAATGATATTGTGGGTTGAATTCCTACTAAAGAAGCAACCACAGCCAGCTGTGTTTCAAGTGTAGTAGAATCAACAAAAGGACAGGACATCATCAAATCAGATGCCCTAGTGGTGGTCATGGTAACTGCCTCGTTCATGGGCTCGAAACCAATAAGGGTCTGCCAGTGTCTCAAAACCGGAGGACAGGGAACTCCAGGTGCCTGAAAGTGGCTGCCATGGAGTGCAGGTGGAGTAACTAATGTCAAAGTAAAAGAAGAAAGAGGAGTGGAAACAGGAATCCCCTCCGGAGCAGCTGGTGCAAAGGTGTCAGAGGCTCACTAGGACATAATGGACTGCGAACGGGTAAGGATGGGGCTGCGATTGTAAATTAGATGATGACACCTACAAAGAGCTATCATTGGAGGTAACGAATAGCTCAAGGAAAGATGGTTGAGAACAGTGCCTCACGACTGAGGTCACAGAAATGAACTCCCAGGCTTAGACCTAGGAACTCGCACACAAAACCCTACAATGGACAAAACCTAAGGTGTTAGTGAAGAAGAGAAGACAAAACAACAAAAGAAACAAGTGAGCTATGCAATCGTTTGTTAGGGTGGCATGAATGGCAAACATGTACATGAATGCTACTAACACACTCTCTCTTACCATGCATGTCCTACATGGAGTCAATCATATGGCATGCACTCATGGGTTTGGGTTTTGACTCTCGTCAGAAAAATAAGGTTCCCATTCTAAATCCTGGTTGGAGTGCAGGAAATGAACGGGTGGTGCGTTGGTGGCCTCGTCTCCTGTAGCAGCATGGACAAAGGGTGACAAACTAGCAACACGCCCTACGCCAAAGCTATAGAATGGGTTATTAGAATTGTCCTTCGCAAACTTTGGGTGGACTCAGAGGAGAAGATGCATGCTTTCTAAACTGATCATTCATGCACAAATGCTTTTGTGTCTTTTACTTGCGTTTTATTAAACCATGGGGAATTGTGAGCATTTGTCTCTAGTTATGCTTTATTATTTGTTTGTCTGAGTTTGTGTGTTTTATTTTAACTAGATTTGGAGGCAAACATGTCTCTACTCTCCTAATCATGGAAAATACAAAAAAGGGACGAAAACACACAATCATTGATCCAAACAATCAATCATTCAAGCAAAAGGCATGAATATAGCATGTGCTAGTGTAGTGCTCACAAGTAGTGAATAAAAGCAAGTATCACAACAAAAGGCATGCATTAAGTCATGCACATGTGCTATGGCATAGAAATAGTGTAAAATACACAAAAAGGGATGTACAGTCAAGTATGTGCAAACAAGTAAAACACACAAACAAACACAAAGTGTATAAGCCAAAGACAAGCATGAAGCCAAAACGAAAGCCAAAATCTGGTAATCTCTAGCGGAGTCGCCAGTTCCTATGATCATGCTGGTGGAACCCCGCATGGCACTCGTAGGTGCGTGAAAGCACATAAGGAGTCTCGATAAGGTCACAGTGAAGATGGTGAATCCCGAGAAGAAGACTAGGCTCGGAAACACCGAAGAAAGATAAGAAAAGGATAAGGAACGGAGTTGCCACCTAGTCATTTAATGGAAAGATGAGGAAAGCCAAACACAAAGAAAAAAACCAAAAGAAATCAAGGCAAAGAAAACATATGCATGCTCCTTGCCTAATGGATGCAACACGTGGCCATTGCGGGCCAGAGAAAGGGTAAGGATTCTTGATACGCATGGGGAAGGGGTTAGGCACCTCCATCCACCCGAGGAACTCGGTCATTCTAGGTTTCCTGCTTGCTAATGGTCTATTGTGTGTATGCTTGTCTATTCTAAATGCACATGCTTAAGATGACTGTGATATCATGTCTAATCAAAGAGAAGAAATAAAAAAATGATAATCCATGGCACAATGTAGGAACCGCAAATGCCACCTTACTATACGCTCGTGGGCGATGAGGAAAATCGTAAAAATTGATAATGCTTAGAAAGCGTCACGTAAATCAACGGAAACTTCAAGAAAATAAAAAAAAAGCAAATTAGAAAAAATAATCCTCATTCGAGTCCATGTTGGCATTGTCAAGCTAGTTAATGTATACCCTCGGGCGAAGGAAATCAAAATGAAATCAAAATCATGAAAGCTAGAAGAAATCTTGAGAAACAATGTGAAAATTGAGTTTGAAACGAGTTGGAAATGTGTGCATGATGCAGGGAAGAGGCATGACAAAATATGCATGAAAAAAGGGAACAAAATGTACAAAATGCATGTGTAAGTAAAAAAATGTAAATTCCAGGGCTTTTGTGGAAAATTCACATGTTCTGAATGAAGGCCAAAAATTCTGAGGCTCCGATCGAGGGCATGATGGTCAGAATGACCACCCACCTCCCTCGCCAACGACTCAACTCTGGCGATGGCGTCGTGGAAGAAGGTCCTAGTGGCTGCAGTGCGGTGGCTCTGGGTTGCAGGAAGCTTAGGGGTGTAGAGAAGAAAGTTTTCCACTTTTTGGAAGGAAGAATGACAGTGTGAGCACCTCTCATGATCATGCTTGCCATCAACGTTGTCTTCTATGGAGAGCTCGACTGCGGGGGCTATCTAGGGCTCGAAACAGGGTGGTGAAGCTTCTAATGAGTTAGGGGAGAGTAAGGGATTGATTCCTAGGGGTCGGAGTGTCACTTCGCTGAATGGAGCATCGGGTCGTGCTGCACAGAAGTCATCATACCTAGCGACGGCGACTGAAACTCCAACTAGCTGCTCCTGGTGGCCTCTTGGGGGCTTGAAACGGTATCTAGAGGTACGGTGAAGCAAGATGAGGTCCGCCCTGAGTGGATGAAGCAAACCAGGGCGCAAATCACTTACTGGATTCGTGCCCCCACCTATGTCGCCGGAAAAACGTTCCCGGTAACCCAAGATTCTCCAGATTCCGACCATGGGGAACTCCTGGCTTACTGGAATCGATCGGGGAAGAAGGAGGAGGACCTAGGGTGCTAAAATGAGAAGAAATTATGCTCTGATTGAAGTTTACCTGATCTGGCAGTGATGTTGACCGCTAGAGCTCGTTAGAGATGGATTGAAACATAAATTTTCCTCCTCTCTGAGCTTCACCTCTGTTCTGAGAGCTCTTTGGTAGCTCTGGTTGAGAGAAATCTCCTTGGTGACTCTCCTCTCAATTTTCCAAGTTTTTTTTCTTCTTTTTCTCCCCTCCTATTTTCCTTGCAAATGGGGGGTATTTATAGGCTTGCAAATGGCTATGGTTGTTAGAGTAGTTTGTTATGGTTAGTTAGAGATTGTTGGAAGTTGTTACAAGTTGTTATAGGTTGTTATGATGATGGTGGGAAGTAGTTAGGTTTGTTTTGGTGGTTACAAGTTGTTATGATGAAAGTGGAAAGTGGTTAAGTTTGTTTTGGTGATTAGAGATTTTTATAAGTTGTTATGGTGGAGTGGGAAGTTGTTATAGGTTGCTACGGTTTGAAATTAGGGTTTAGGGTTTGACTTAGGGTTTTGAGTTGATTTTAGGGTTCAAAATTCGGGTTTGAATTAATTTTATGGTTTTCAATCAATTCTAGGGTTTTGGATTAATTCTAGGGTTTTGGATTTTGTTATGAATTAATTTTAGGGTTTTGAATCAATTTTAGGGTTTTGGATTATGTTTTGAATTAAATTTATGGTTTTGAATCAATTCTAGGGTTTTAGATTAATTCTAGGGTTTTGGATTATGTTTTGAATTAGGTTTAAGATTTTTAATTTGGTTTAGGTTAGTTTTAGGGTTTAATGTCCATTTGCAAGCATATGGGGTGTCTACAGATGTCCCTCCCTGAGTATGGTCAGAAGACGAATGGAACAGAGACTGATGCTTAGGGTTGACAAAGACACCCCGTGCCCCCTTGTCGGGAAAACGGACAGGAGAAGGAGACCACTGGTCAGAGTTAACGAAGACACCCTACCTGAAGCTGCAAAAAAGAGTTAGCTACTGGCAACCAACTACTTAGTTGGTGAATGCATCAGAAGTCCTATCTTGCCACCCAGAATGCCACAGACAAAGTCGGAAACATTGAAACTAACACTAAGGACAAAAGTTGACACCAAACACCAGCGTTAATGCCAAGGAGACTGTGGCTGCTAATGAATAATGATGAATGCCACAAGTAGATTATGATGTACTACTAAATGAAGCATGTAGTGTAGGATGACAAGTTGATGATCAATCATCTCCTAAAGGACATGACTGTTTATCACACTTGTCGTGAAAAGCACAGGACAAGACTCACGGTGCTTGCTGACCAAAAAGTGATTGGTCAAGAAGGTCATTCGGGTCGTTCGGGCTACCATCCCAAAAGGAGGGAAAGAACAAGGAAAGTGGGGAATCCATCGGGCACCACAAGTATTGCCCGGGTAGTTCGGGATAATAGCCTAAGAAAAGGGGACACGATAGGATATCGGACCAGCTGACCAACAGGATAGACACCTTGACAGGTGCCCATCGGATAGTCCAGGGTAGCAACCCATAGAAGGAAGTTGGTGTAATCCTTCTGAAGTACGACAATAGGAGCGCACCATTGACACCAAACTCTTTGAGCTAGAATCAAATGGGGCATGGTAGGTTTTGGACCTTCCGACCGAAAGGAATGTGGTAAGTTTCGAACTTATCGACCAAGACGGGAGAATGGTAAGTTTCAGACTTACCGACCAAAGGGAGAATGGTAAGTGTTGGACTTATCGACCAAGGGGAGAATGGTAAGTTTCAGAATTACCGACCAAGGGGAGAATGGTAAGTTTCAGACATACCAAGAAAAAGGGAGAATGGTAAATTTCAGACTTACCGACCAAGAAAGGAAAATTGTAAGTTTTGGACTTACCGACCAATGGGAGAATGGTAGGTTTCAGACTTACCAACCAAAGGGAGAATGGAAAGTTTCGGACTTATTGACCAAAGGGAGAATGGAAAGTTATTGACTTATCGACCAAAGGGAGAATGTAAAGTTATTGACTTATCGACCAAAGGGAGAATGGTAAGTTTCAGACTTATTGACGAATGGGAGAATGGTAAGTTTTGGACTTACGGACCAAGGGGAGAATGGTAAGTTTCAGACTTACCGTCCAAAGGGGAGAATGGTATGTTTCAGACTTACCGACTAAGAAGGGAAAATGGTATGTTTCGGACTTACCGACCCAAGGGAGAATGGTAAATTTCGGACTGCCAACCAAGAAGGAAAATTGGCAAGTTTCGGACTTACCGACCAGAGCGATAGGATATCATCCATCTCAGAGTGAAGTCAAGGGGAATCTTTTTGGAACTCTGTCCTTTCGGATGCGAATCAGGGAGACAAGGATGCATGGGTCCTAAAAAACTTTTTAGTTAAAAGGATTTGCCAAGGGGATCTTATTTAAGTACCAGTGCACCATAGAATCATCGCCACTCTGGGGAATATCAGTTGAAATAGCTGAGGATTTGTTGTCTATGCCCAATGTTGTCATGAATTTAGAGTGTTAGTGACATGCCAACGATGCCCCAGCTCTAATGAATGTCACTTCTTTATAAGATTGTGCACCTGATCGTCATTTGGAAGTAATTTGCTCCAAGCATTCTCAAAACAGTCATTCCTTCCACAAAGCAACTTACATGCCCCTATCGAAGGCACTAGTTTAGTTACATAGTAAGTTGATGTTCTGTCAGGCGACTGATACATGACCCTCGACCAAAGAGCAGCTAACATGCCCCTAGTCACAGATTCTGATTCAATTACACTGTAGTTGGTGTCCTGTGAGGCACATGATATGTGACATTTGACCAAAGAGAAGCTGACATGCCCTTGGTATTAGACTGGGTGGACATCACTTGAGGGTATGGGGTCTTGGAAGCCAGACTGTAACTACAGATGTTCGTTGAACCACTGGAGTGATTGATACTGTCGCTAGTCGAGGCAAGTGATACATTCATCAAGTGACTGGAAGTATGTATACCCAACTGCCATCCCGTATTGTACTTTAGAAGATAGAAAGAATCGTGGCAACTTGATAAAGGCCTTTGATCGGGATTGTAGCCTGCCTTTGACTAGCATGTCTAGGGTGTGTTCTGCTTAACCATGGTGTTTTGATAGTTCTGTATTTGGTCGTGCTACCGAATGGAATTCTCCTGATTGTATTTACAAGATTCTGGATTACTGCGAGGAGACCACAGTCATGTTGTTGTCTCCGCTTATCTTTTGATGTGCACATCATGATGAGGGAACAACTGACTTGCCCGTGATGAACCAAGTAGCAGAATGTGTGAGCCCAGCTAGAAAGCAGCTGACATGCCCCTAGCATAAAAAGTGAATGATTCTCAATGAAAGGCAAGTCAGAAGATACCAAGGCAAAATAGATGCCCCTGGCATCAAGTCAGGCTACCACGGGAAGTGGTGGGCATCACTTGAAGATGTAAAGGCTAGTGGACTAGACTGTGACTGTGGGTGCACTTTGAATCACAAAAATGGTGAAGGCCGATTCTGGCTAAGGCCAGTGACATAATTGTTTACGGACTGGAGGCACACATATTCATCCACTATCTTGAGCTATACTCTGATGGAAGGAAGTAATGTGATAAATCGTAGTCTGTCTTAGGCTGGCTATACTTTGTTTTGCCACTTATTGTGTCATTGTGCTCCAGCTACAAACATGTACTTGGCTGTGTGTAGACACCCCGATTTTGTGGCGGCTCGTAGGTGAACTCTCCAAGAGATGTTGCATGGATATGGCAAGCCTAACCTCATTTGAACTTTATCAGGCATATTGGTTACCCTAAGCCTATAACAAACCCACAATCCAATTAACAATTCCAGTAGCTAGATGTGGAGCACCATTGTAGAGCACCATTGTGGATCACCATAATAGAGCACCAATATGGAGCACCATCACGGCGCACCAAGATGGAACACCATCTGGCACACTAATTTGAAGCACCATGATGGCGCACCAATGTGGAGCACCATGCTAGCGCACAACCACTTTTCAGGGTGCTGGCTATTGGCTGTCCATCTTCTGTGCTTGTAACCTCCCCCTACGAATATTCCTCTACGAATCTACGTAGGACTGTTGGTTTTCGAGGCGTTTGGCATCCCAAGGCTTTACAACTTCATCTCCTTTAATTGCCATCCATGAGCAACACTTTAGCTCTCTTAGCAATTCACCATCTTTGAGCTACCAGCACTCCCTTGCATCCCTGAGCATTCCCAACTGTGTTCAAAGCACCAAGGAGAAGACACCGCAAGCCACCCAAGTTGTACACCATAGGTATGTCCCCTCTTTACTTCCATGTAGTCTTTGCATGACATTCTGAATGAAGCACACTACAAACTCAATTGATATAATATTTTTATGTTGATGTTACTTGCGCTCTTTGCTATGTTGATATTTACTTGCACTTTCTTTGCTTAATTTGGAGTTTATGATGTTTTTTTTTATGCAGCGCTATTCAATGTTTGTCTGTCATGATGATTGCTTGCACTATGATGCATCCTTTGCATTCTACATCATGTTTCCATGTTCTCTAAGTCAGCCAAAATACTCCCATGAATCATAAAATCATCCATAGGTAGTAGCAGTCCTTGTGAGCCCATGAATATGCATAGATAAGGAGAGAATGATATGAGTGTTTTCGACTCGATTATTTAGTATGATTATGCTCCCTGGCATCTATGTTAATGTCCTAAATAGTCAGTAATATAGTTAGTAGCACACACCTAGCCCAGGCTCTAAAATCAGACTGTAGCCTGTAATAGAGTATCTCGAGTGCACCAGGCTGGATCACATAACTGGCGCACAATCTTGGCACACTAGTCTAGTCATAGGATGCAAACCTCTAGATTTGCATCATGATTTGCATGCCTATCTGTTTGTTTTTAGACTTTGATCTTTTTGATGTTTGGTCCGTGAGATGCCATGTTCATTCCAACACAGTTTCATCATGTAATAACACTATTTGCATTAGTTTTGCATCTATTGAATTTGGCTTGCCACTAGGGTCTAGTGAACAGCTTGCCTGTTTGGACTTTTGTCTAGAGAATTCTTTTGCACCAGTCCATGATCCAGATCCATGTGGCATAGCTGGGGTCCATTGGTTTTTATCAATATAAGAGTTTTGTGGTCTTGTGTGAGGCTTATTGCCCTTGAGCACAAGACCCATGCCATGGTGTCTTGGTTTCATTCTTCCTTTCATGGATTTATGGGAAAGAGATGAATCTATATGTGATTAGGTTTTCTAGAGGTCTAGGATATGTTTTCAGATGGTCTCGAGCATATTTATAAGTTTTTATATCAAATAGCATATCAGTTTGGTTGCTCTATGATTTCTGAGTCTCCCCTTAGTGGCACACATAGTTGGCACACCTTAATGGAGCACATAGGTGGCGCACCTAATCGGAGCACATAGCTGGCGTGCCTGCCTGTTTTAGTGCATCAACAGTGGCTTTTGACATGATGTTTAGTATGATTCTTGACTTGCTTTGCATTTGGTTTTCTTTGGGTTTTGTCCTGGACATATCAGGGAGACTCCAGTCTGTTTTCATCCTCTTTTATGCATGGTAGCCTAGGTTTTGCATGTAGCAATGCGAGGATGTTTGTCACTCGATATTACTAGATCCATGGTTATATTTGTGCAATATCTTTGCACTGATATTCAGTCCATAGTGATCTTTTAGAGCATTAGGACACACCGCACAGTCCTTTAACCCATGTTTAGCGTAAGGCACCACTTGCATATAGCGTCGCATTGCATATCGCCCCTGGGCATACAGAAATAGGCTGAAAAGCCAATATTTCCATGCAAGTAAACGAGAAACCCATGAAATACTGACTTCTCGGGCGCACGAGCTTGCCTAATATCTTCCTTGTGCGTAACAGGGATCCTTACCCATTTCTGGTTCATGATTGACCTTTCTTCCATTGGTTTAATTGTATAGTTTTAATGTTTTAAAACGGTTTTCCTCGTCTCCCATTTTTAAGTAGACTAGGTGATGACTCCCGCATTTTTATCATTGTTTTTATCTCCTTTGCTGTGACTTCGCTTGCCCTCGCGCATTTGGCCTTTCATGCCATGCATGAGGCGATCGCCTGCATGGTTACACTATGTTGACCTCAGGCATTCCCCAAATAATGTTTACCACACCTAAACTATTTTGAATGAATTGCTGTCACACTGTTGATTTTGCTAGTCCATGTAGTTCGTGCACTAATTGGTGTCCTTACAGTATATGCACTTCGACCAAAAAGTAACTGAAATGTCCCTGGCTAAAAGCCCTTGGCAAAACCCTGTTGAACAGATCCATATGCAAACAAAAAGATTCATCCATGCAAAATTCTGATGATTATAATTATTGTGGCGGACTCTATTATTGTGAGCAATTTAATTATTTTGGAGTGACTTTTTTGTTTGATCAAGAAATGGATGCCGTGTGATTATAGTTGCTTGTTATCTACATTTACTGCTTTGCTTGTTCAATGAGGTCATTATCTGGAATGCTTGCTTGTTTAGTTCAACTATTTGTTTGCCCTCAATTTGGTGGGAAAGTTGTATGCCTGTTAGAGGAGGATGACACCTTCGACTCAGTTGACACTACAGAGATTCACAAGCCATTGGTGGCACATGAACTCACTGTAAGGTAGTTTAATGGAAAGACGAGGATAAGCAAACACAATGAAAAAACTAAAAGAAATCAAGGCGAAGAAAACATATGTATGCTCTGTGCCTAATGGATGCAACACTTGGCCATTGCGCGTCAGAGAATGGGTAAGGATTCTTGTTACGCATGGGGAAGGTGTTAGGCACCCCTATGTGCCAAAGGAACTCGGTCTTTCTATGTTTCCTACTAGCGAATGGTCTATTGTGTGTATACTTGTCTATTCTGAATGCACATACTTAAGATGACTGTGATAACATGCCAAATAAAAGAGAAGAAAAAAAAGAGATAATCCGAGGGACAATGTAAGCACTGCAAATGCCACCTTATTGTATGCCCGTGGGTGATGAGGAAAATCATGAAAGTTGGGAATACACGTAAAGCATCACACAAATCAGAGGAAACTTGAAGAAATCTAAGAAAATCAAATTAGAGAAAATGCAAATAAAGTGGACTAGGATGCCTCTTTCCTGTGCCTCTTGTTTCCAGTGTCTCCCCAATGAATCTTGTAGATCTCATTAGTCTATCTTCTCCCTATGAACCTGACCTTTCTACGGGGGGCGTGGCCTAGGGTTGGGTTGGCTCACCTAGTGTACGCTAACGTGACATTGAGACTGCTAGCAATCTGGCCCTTAATAGAAGACATCAGCCAATAATGCCTAGTTTCAGCTATCGTCGCGATTCTAGCAGCACTGCCAGATTAGCTAGTGACAACGACAATGGAAATAAAGTGGTGTGAACAAAGTAGCCAACAAACGGGATTGGAGATATATCCTTTTCCCTATTTTCTCTGTTGTTTGTTCTTTTGCATCATCATTATGCATTTAAAATACAAAAAAAATCAGAAAACCACAAAAAAAATCAGAAAAATAAAAAATCCAAAAATAAAAAATAATGAAAAACAAAAAATATATATTTTGCATATTGACATTTGCCCGATGACGAAAATCGAAAAGCTAGCTTGCATCAGATCGGATTGCCCTTCCTCAGTTGGCACTACTCAAATGACCAAGTAAGCAAGGGAGCCACCATCCATTAGAGTTAGACAAAGTATACAAACTTTGCAAGGACCATATACCTCCAAGAGAGAGTTAAAATGCTAGGGTGATTGAGCGAGTCAGCCTGAAAAGAAAAATACATTCGCATGGGCACAAAAGAATTAGAAGGCAGAAGGCAGAAGGCGAAGATAGAAGTCAGCCTAAGAGCAAGAGACGTGCAACGTAGCTCTACTCCTACCATACCATGGATAGGAGTTGGAGCTTGCGCTTGACAAATTTTCAAAGGACTAGCACCCCTTCAAGTAGCAAAAGCCTCTAGTCCAGACCAAACACTGATTACCTCCAAGCCAGGGATAGAGCGAATTCGTACGCCCAAGCTCTAAGCCTGGCTAACCCCAGGAGCAAGAGATGTGCGCCTATTACCTCCAAGTTACACTCGGCTTTCGATGTTGTTTGCAGAGCTTTTTTGGCATGTGTTTAAGGTGGATGTGTACTAAGTGACCATTTGAGTGGTCACTTATGTGTGTTTTTCTTTATGTTTTTGCAGGTAATAGTTAGGAGCTGTTTTTCTTACTAATACACATAGAAAGGAGTCACACTATCACACATTAGGAGTTTTGGGTAAGTGAGTTATTTGGATTTATTTCTCTTAATTACTTTTTATATTATATGCTTGGATTTAGAATTAGTGCCACTAATAGAAAATAAAATTGTAGTTAGGTTTTGAGTGATAGCGATTGGGGGGTTGTTACATATGGTGCTCCATCAACTCCATTGGGTGGATCAGGGTAGTCTTGCTGTACATGCCTCAACTTCCCATAGTCATAACACACCGTGTTAACCCATGCCTACTGTTAATGAGGAAATGTACCCATCAAATGCCCCACCTAAACATAGAGGAAGCAACATCTCCCAACCTACAGACAGCTACTGAATCTTTTTTGACATAAACTAGCACTATTCCCACTGATATAACTCTTAGGCCACTCCATTCAATGTTCCTTAAACCAGGATGCCATCTAAACAATCTCATACACAGATTGACACCTACGTGCCATCACTTTCTCTCTTAGCCTAGGTTCCAAGCCTTCTAGGAATCTCTTGGTCCTATGCTCCTCTTGCATTGCATGTCACATGCCTTCCTACCTGGCCTTTGAGTTTGAAGTAGGGGCTTCCCCATGATCCTTCGGAATAGGATTCTACAGGAAACAATTGAAAACACAAAAAAAGACAAATTGACAAGTGCAGATGACTTATGTCATGCAGTCTTAAGGAGCCACTAGACTAGACACCCTAAGCTAGTGTACTTAGTAAACCTAGTGCTCTAATATCACTCTGTAATACCCTCGGTGCCATAATCTAACATCTTAACATCCCAAGAGCTATTATTAAATAAATAACTCAATAAATGAAGTAGGGAATTTAAAATAACTAAAATAAACAACTAAATAGATTGAACAAATTTCAAATTCTACCTAGAACTAGTGGTGTACGACAATGTGGCGCCAACTTTATGCACTAGACTCGACTACTACTTCATATTTGCACCTACAAGAAAATCATCAAAACATCACACCAAAATCCATGCAAAAACTACCCAAAACCATCATGAAAATACCAATTGCAACTATTGCTACAGTGGCCTCATGGGGAAAACATGCCCCTGGCTTGCACATCCAATACACACAGCAAAAAGTGCACCAAATACGTGCCCCAACCTAACTATCAACATGAGAAGCACCGAGCACACATAGCTCATCCTCAAAGGGTAAAATCCTGCAATAAAAAACGAAACGAGAACAAAACTGGAAAACCATGAGAGTCTAAAATCACAAACCACACCCAAACACATATATCCAATATTACGTCCAGATCTTTATTCAACTAAGATATCACAATCCACAAGAAATGGGTTCTCACATGAACCCAACATTGGCCAACTGCTATAGTATAGGTGTAGACATCCCAAACTTGTAGTCGCTCATTGGTAGATTTCTCTGGAAGAACTTTCTTTGGTCGTGGTGGACCTAACTAGCTCTCCCAAACTTATCTAGCATTCCAAACCTATCTAGTACCAATACCCCACTAAAAATCCCAAGCCTTGATCACCTTAAGCCAACTTGGTGGTCCAACACTCAAGTAAATGAGCCAAGATCAAGCAAACAGGCCATACAATAGTTATAGCATGTGACATCTTCACAAGTCTCTAGTGCATGTCATTGGTGCGATTTACATGCATGAAGAGCTAGCACATGATGTCCTGTGACACATTAATTTTTGGTGAGGACTGAGTTGTCCATTCATCTAGTAGACTCCCATTTATTACTTCTCATTAGCTACCATAGATCTAGGTGTGTACCCTAGTGTGTTGAGACCATTAAACCCCTCATCCCAAGTTGAAATCCTAATCCTACCCATTGATTTAAATCCTAGCCAACTATTCAAAAAAATGGTTAACTATTGACCATTTTCATGCATTCTTCTCCTTTATTTAACGACACTTTTGTCTACGTGAGAGCTCTCTCAGCACTAGCACATGACAATCTCAGCACTCTCACAGTCCAACTCCCCTACAGTCACACCTCCAGCTTAGTGTGGCCATGCTAGCAACTGACTCACGCAAGGCATGGAGGACCAAACACAAGAATCGATAATGTCATAGCGAAAATGTGAATCCCATGAAGGATACTCAACTCAAAAACATCAAAGAGAAAGAAAACAAAAGAAGGATAAGGAAAATGGAGTCACCACCTAGTCTATTGAATACGGAAGTCAGGGAAAACTGTGCAAAGAAAATATGTTAAAAAAATGTGAATAGTGTATGAATGCTTTGTACTGAATGGATGCAACACATAGGACAATGTAGGCCAAAGAAAGGATAAGGACTCTTGTAACGCATGAGGAAGTTGTTAGGCACCCTTACACACCCAATAAATCGGTCCTTGGCTATTTGCTTGCTTATGTAGCTATATAGGCAATGCCAATGAATGTATGCCAAAAGGAAATAAATCATGCATCATAAAACATGAGTGTAGAAATGGAAACATGCATAGAATAATAGATACCATTTAGAAACATGTGATAAAATAGAATCAAAAGAAACAGGTAGTAATAGGAATAACTACTCAATCTGTCACTATTCTGGGTCTGGCAAAATGCGAGAATTACCCATGAAACAAGGCCACGACGCATCTCCACGTTGCTTAGATGCACACTAAATTGCTATTCTAGACAATGGACTTTCATTGCTTCCCTGGAGGAATTAAGGCTATGGAATCATGCAACAAGTGTATGGGAACCATGATGGAATGCCAATGAAGGAATGCAAGTATTTAAATAGGCTTTAAAATGCATGAGGCTCTCTCCCTGCTTCCTGGTTGTATAGCCAGATAACTCAGCCACCATTTGCCATTGACGAGGCTAGGAGGCTGCATTTATCCTTTGTAACGTCAGGGAAGGAAGAGAAATAGAAGGAGGAATGTCAGGAATGCAAAACTATGCAATGAGGATGCAATGTACCTCTCCCCATCTTCATGGGCTGCGTCGGAGTTTCTTGAGCTTGGCAAGCCATGAAAGAGGACTGTGAACTCAGGTACTCACTTGGGATGCTTAAGAGGATAGGAGAGGAGGGAGTGGATGTGCCAGAATAGCCTGCATCGTGTGTTCAAGGACTATCATCCTTGCACGGTCAAGGAACCCATCGTCGACGTAGGAAAATGCATGAGGAGGAAATGTGCAGCTATAACATGTATGCAATGCTCAAAACACACATTTAGGAAGCTAAACAATTAACAAGAGACATTAACGAGGTGTAGGGGATAGGAACTTACCTGTGTTGTTGTGGCTTGTCTCTCCTCTCGTTGATGGTGTTCTCTAAGGGTTGTTACTCTAGCGGTGATGGCAGAGGCAAGGGTGTTTGTCTGTGATGCTGGAGGAGTTGTAGGCTCACAGTGGAGGATTGTATTGAAGGGAGTTGTCCTCTGGAAGGCCGAATAGAGGTTGAGTTGGCTTCTGTAAGTCGAGACTATAGTGTATGTAAAGAGGAGGCTATGATGTCGGTGTTTGCTCATGCTGTGGTTCACTTTGATGAAAAAATTGATTTCTGGTGGCTTAGTCGTTGGCTTCCGAGGGCAAAAGATGGGCATCCAAGAGCAACCTCATCATGGATGAATGTCAAGACAAGACCAGCAAAGACAAGACTGGCAAAGACAAATGATGAATGTCGTTTGGATATTTCAGGATATCAGCATAGGAAGGAGGGAAAAAGGGTATCAGATAAAGCTATTGGGCTTTCCAGTAGAGAAAATGGCAAGATGAGTTGACAAGCCTAGTTTGGGTTGTTAACCCGAAGAAGAAAAGGGACATGGCAAGATATCGATCTTGCTGACTGGGCAAAGACAATTGATGGATGTCAACTAGATAGATGACGATGTCACTTAGATTGTTTGAGATATCAACCAAAAGAAGATAAGAATGGGACATGTGAGTCTACTAATAGGGATGTGGCCAGTGGTAGTTGCGCGAGGTAGGGCAACAATCTTGTCATCGAGATGTAGTCGGCGACCGCTCGTAAATGGCTAGATGAACAAGATCTTGTTTGTTCGGTAAGAGAGTCATGGAAAAGTAGGATTTCATCCACTTAGTGTGAAATCATGTAGTAGTGGATGAACTGGATTTCATCTATCTGGTGAGATTCCAAGAAAATCGGGATTCTATCTATCCATTGTGAAATTGTGCAAAAGTTGATGAACTAGATCTCATCCGTTCGATATGAAATTCTAGGAGAAGCGGGATTTCGTCCGTCGAGAGAGGAATCGCATAGAGGTTGATGAATTGAATCTCATCTGTCTAGTATGAGATTCCATGAGAAAAGCAGGATTTCGTCCGTCCAGAGCGAAATCGCATGAGGTTGATGAACTAGATCTCATCTGTTCGGTATGAGATTCCAAGAAAATGGGATTCCGTCCGTCTACAACGAAATCACACAAAAGTTAATGAATCGGATCTCATCTTTTTGGTAAGAGATTCCAAGAAAAGCTATATTCTGTTCATCCAAAGCAAAATCACACAGAGGCTGATGAATTGGTTCTCATCCATCCGGTTTGAGATTCATGGAAAAGCAGAATTTCATCCATCCAAGGAAAAATCACGTGCGGCTGATGAACTAGATCTCATCCTTTTGGTATGAAATTCGAGGAAAAATTGGGATTTTGTTCATCCAGAACGTAATCATGTGAGGTTGATGCTTTGGATCTCACGAAACAAGATCATATCCGTCTGATATGAGATTCCACGAAAAGACAAGATCATATCCGTCCGGAGTGGAATCGTGTAGAGGGTTATGTAATGCCCCAAACCCGGGCATATTACCTAAATCATAATATCATAAGCAAAATTACATTAATTACAGTAAAATTAAATAATTGTAACTAAGGCTCACCTCTAGGAAACAATGCGCAGCTAGAAGCTCTGACTCCGGCACCGGAACTCGACTGCACACAATCTGCACTGAAAACGAAACAAGCATGCGTGAGTGACATCTAAGTCACCCAGTACGCGCCCCAAACATACAAACAACAAAAATCAAGCACAAAGCTAAAACTCAACTTTTAATTTATAAAACTTGGTTTTCATTTAAAGATGCAATTTAAAACATCCTTATCTTTACCGTTGAAATCATTTGGGAATATATTCCCACACTGTGCTATCTCTAAATCTATTTTTTCTTTTCTTTTAGAAATGTTTGGAATTTTGTTTTCAAAACCACATTGCTTTTCTAGAACCCATTTTATTTTCTTTTTACCCATTTCAACACCGTTCTTATACTCTGAGAAATTCACATTTATGACAAGATCCAGCCTAAAACACAATGCCTCATAGGGCTAAAAACCAAAATCACAAACGCTGGCTGGGAACTGGTTAAAACACCATCATTATTTCATTCCATGATTTTAGGACCATTCATAAGTCCAATCCTAGCAAAACCACATTTCTTTTTATTTCTTAAAATCACATTCTCTTCTTATTCACTTCCACTTTTCTTTACAGTTGTTACCTTGATCAAGGGTAATCAAGCACACAAGCAGTAGGGTGAGGACATCATTTCCCTACCTCCCTGCACAGCTACGGTGAAATTCCCCGTGCGGGATGCCAATGCCCCGGCCAATTGGCCTCAATCTCTTTCATATATGCAAGGGGATACGTCCTTGTCTGACGTCCCATCAGTGACCCATACAACTAGGTTCAATGACCCTGGCTCAGCCTACACCATCGGTGACTTGAGCAACTAGGTTCAATAAACTAGGCTTAGCCATCACCGTCACGAGCTCGGTGACCCAAACAACTGGGTTCAACGACCCAGGCTCAGCCTACACCGTCTCATGCTTGGCAACCACAGTCGTATCCGGCAATTGGTTTCATTGGAGCCTCATACTCCCACCACGTTGTCGACACCAATTCCATTGCTTCCTTAACACAGTATTAGTATTTCATTTTCAAAACACTTTAAGCTTTCCTTTTCAAAACCATTTCCATTTTCGTTCTTTTTCATTGCAAGAATATGTTTCCATACAACACCTGGACCTCCACCATGCCCAAATCCCCTTACTAGGTTCCATATTCCTCCATGTCATTTACATGGGGAAAACATCATTAAAACATGCTCAATGTCCATTTAAAACCCCTTTCTTTTCATTTTATAATCTCATTTATATGTATCAGGGCCTGGGCAAAATCAACAGACCGAATTTCCGGTTTGGCATACCAAAAATCCCTGGTTTGGTATCCCAAACATCTTCGATATATCAACCCGTCATGATTCGGCATACCAAAACATTCTCAGTATATCGAAACATCCTGTTTCGGTCGACCAAATGATTTTGGTCTATCAAAACCAAGGAACCTAGCTTAATTTGTCAGGATTTCTGTATACCAAATTCAATTCGGCATACTAAATCAGACCATCCAAACACACATCACAAAATACCAATAAATCGTGGTGTGTAGACCTTTGAGTCTACTTCAAAATCCCTCAATCCATTCATGATTTCATTAACCATACAATCCACTCGAAAATCACAAAGGGATGAGACCCAAAACAGCTACTATAGCCTTCATCCGAAAATCTCATATATTCTTACCAATTTCCATCCTAACCGCATGATATCTATGTTTTCATGCTATTCAGTTCATTCTCATCAATTTCCCTATTTTTCTACAATTTTATTTGCATTTTTCACCATTTTCATGCAGTTAATCCATTAAGCTGAAAGAAGAGAGCGGGAAAGAAGAGGAGCTGCGTACCTCTTCCAGCGAGTCTCCCTGCACTCCAGCGCAGCCTTGGCAAAGCTCCCCCACCGGCGAACCACAAGGACAGCCACCACCTCCTCTACGCGCATTGTTCTTTCTTTCCCTTTTCTTTCTCGCGTCTCAACCCTTCCTCTTCCACTCGCCTCTGCCTCTCTTTATCTCCACCTGCTCCCACGTCACGTCGGTTGCCCATCAGGTCGGAGAAGACAGGAAGGCACAGGCCAACGTTGTCGGTGGCATGGGCTGGTGGAGGAAGAAGACGAGGTGGGGTGAAATCGTGAGTGAGAGAAGGACAATAAGAAAGAATGAAAAGAGGAAATAATGGGCATGCAAATCGAGGCAACTATGCATCCTCAAATAGGACTCCACAGTGGTCCCAAATCACAAGCAAGTGCACAAAAAGCCAACCACAAGCTCACACATCCAAGAAACAACAGATTATCCATTAGTAGACCATTTATACAATATTACAATTAATAACATGGTTTACAATTAAAAATGGATAATCAGGCCCGGATGTCATATTCTACCCCCATTAAAAGAATTTCGTCCTCGAAATTCAGCTTTAATAAAATAGGTTGGGGTACTGTGTTCGGATATCCACCTCGCACTCCCAGATAGCCTCCTCTGTACCATGGTGTTGCCACTGAACTAACACTAATGGAATCACTTCATTCGTAAGGACTTGCTTTTTTCTATCCAGCATTTGAGCTGCATTCTCAACCATAGACAGGTCCTCCCGCTACTCCTCTGGCTACATTGGTATCACCTGGGATGCATCGGCCAAACACTTCCTCAACATCGATACATGGAAGGCGTTGTGCACACCCGCCAACTCTAGAGGCAGATCTAGTCTGTATGCCACCTCACCAACCCTCACGGAAATCTAGTACAGTCTGATATACCTTGGGCTAAATTTGCCTCTCATCCCGAACCGCATCACACCCTTGGTTGGTGACACCTTCAGGAAAATGATGTCTCCTACCTCGAATTCCGGGGGTCTCCGCCTCCTTTCAACATAGCTCTTCTAGCAGCTTCAAGTTGACAACAACCTCTTCCTAATCAAATCCACCTTGCCCTCGTACTGTTGTACGATCTCAGGCCCAACCAACTGTATCTCACCCACCTCTCTCCAGCAAGTGGGTGTCCTGTAAGGTCTGCCATATAAGGCCTCATAAGGTGCGATAGCAATGCTAGTGTGGTAACTGTTATTATAGGCAAACTCAATCAGAGGTAAGTGATCCTCCCAACTACCACCAAAGTCCAAGGCACAGGCCAATAGCATATCCTCTAGTGTCTGAATGGTCCTCTCTGTCTCACCATCCGTTTGGGGGTGAAAGGCAGTACTAAAATTCAGCAACGTGCCAAAAGCCTCATGCAGAGCTCCCCAAAATCTCAAGCTAAACCTCATGTCTCTGTCAGACACAATAGGCACTGGAATACCATGCAATCTTACAACCTTAGCCACATACAACTCTGCATGTTTTGCCAAAGGAAGATTCACTCTCCTTGGCAAGAAATGTGTCGATTTTGTAAGGCGATCTACTATCACCCAAACTATATCATTCTTTCTTCGGATTCGTGGCAAACCTGTCACAAATTCCATCAACACATTTTCCCATTTCCACACTGGAACGTCTAGAGGTTGCAAAGTCCCTCCGGGCTTCAAGTGCTCTATTTTAACCATCTGGCAGGTTGCACACTTCGCCACATACTCAGCAATCTCTCTCTTCATCCCAAGCCACCAAAAATTCCACTTCAGGTCTTTATACCTCTTGGTGCTTCCTAGATGGATAGTGTATCTTGAGTAGTGAGCTTCATCCAACAATTTGTTCTTGATTTCCTCAATTTAAGGCACATATAATCTCAAATCATATCTCAACCCACCGTCAACCCCAACTGAAAAATAAGGGGCATTACTAGCTTCCAGCTTCCTCCAGATATCTAACATAAAAGTATCATATCACTAAGCCGTGACTATCGCCTCAATCATCCTTGGGCGAAGAAACAAATTGGCCAACACCATTCTGGCAGTTCCTTGAGACTGTCTCCGTGGCCTGCACTCCACTTGTCCCTCTAATAATTTCCATTCGTGGATCATCAAGCTACCACCTCCTTTTCCTTTGAAATAATGTTAGAAATGTGATATAGCATGCTTTAAAATTCATAATGCTTTGCTCTTTGATTCATGAAAAGTATGTTCAATATGTTTGTTTGCTTCTCATGCTATATATTTCATGTTATTATCTAGCATAAACTTGCATGTTATTAGCCTTTATCATGCCCACTTTGCATAATGTGTTGTCATGTACCCCTATGCTTTCTATATGATTTCGTATGCCATGATTAGCACATATCATGTTGTTCTGGTTTTACATGTTCTCATTCATGCATAAACCCATTAACATGCTTCATTTTCAATTCATTTATTTACATAGTGTGGTTTTAATCCTATGCACTCACATCATGCTTTCCATGTTAAATCATGAC
>JAMKQA010036764.1:0-31446 GCA_024699735.1 Posidonia australis | reverse complement strand
TTTCAACAACCTTCTTCCTTCTTCATGTCTTTATTTTATTATTTTAAATCTTGATGTTAATATCTTGATATATAATTATATAAATTGTATGTCACATAGATGATGGATATATTACATAGAACTAACTATTTAATACATAAATCTAACCTAATAATTCTATAAAATCAGTAAAATCTGTATACTCGTATAACCATATACGATTTCGAGACAAGGGCACTACCTGTAAACCTTGCAAAGTAGCAACAATTAGGATGATCCTCTATCAAACTCTATATCTCCAACACTTGGGTATTCTCTCATCTCTACTTTCTCTTCATATTAAATGTAATGAGAATTATTCCTTTTAAATATATACTAAGTATTTTTAAGTATGATTTATACATTTATTAAGTATTTTTAGATACTATTTATATTTTAGGATATTTGTATTAAGTTTATGTAAAGTATTTTAATGTGGTACATGTTTAAAAAGTAGATCTAAGTAATCCTAGATGTACATTATTGCTTAATTTAACTTATCCTAGAGTTTTAATTCGAAATTCGAAGGTTTTTGACCATTTCAGTGAACTACCATATATTTAACACTTTTCCACCGATATTTCCACGAATGTCTGATACATTTTCTATTTTTGTTAAACCAAAGTCCAACATGAAACTAACATTTAAAACCTTAGATGAGCATACAGATGAAATGTTCAAGGGAGTACATATGTAAAAGAACTCATAAATGTAAAGAAGAAGCCCTAGGGTGCCAATAAAATAGCTAAAAACATGACACAGATTTTACCTCTCTCAAATATCAAGGGGTGCTTATAAATCCAAAGTGGTGTGATTTGGAAGAGCCATTCGTTGGTATAGGAACACCCAAGGAATTAATTGAAAAGATGCAAAATTGCTATACCAAATTAAGGTAGATCAACCTTTTCTTCTCTCAAACTTACCCGTTGACAGCACATTGCTTTTAGCTCACAAATATCCTTGTCAATCTCTACATCTTCTAGCACATCGGAATTTTTCTGGTAAGAAAAACAGAGACAACATTGAACTTAACAGGCAAGGAAGATATTAAAAAATTAATTCCAGTAAAGCCTCTCATGGTAATGCCTATCCCAGTTCTTTGAGAATACTAGATGCCAAGTAATATGTAGTAAGAAGCATTTAAAGGAGAACAAAACCGAACCAAAAGAATAGTTATTAAATTGTGTAAAACACAGAAAGGAATAATCCATGTAAAGTAGATTTCTAGGTGGATAATTGCGATGGAAAAACTCAACATGGCATGTGATAACAAGTTAGGTAATTGTTGAAATGAAGGTAACTTAATCATCTGAACGAATTTTGCAAACAATTTCAAAATTTTATAGCAGTGCTAAGGCAGTGGAGTTACTGAGTACATGGGGTATAGTTTTAATAGTGGTGGCATATTATATCTTGTACATAGAAATTGAATGAGCTAATGCCAACCATATATTTTTTGTTCACAAATATTATATATTAGTAAAACCAACAAAAGTAAGAAAGGAATGGGAAAAGCATAAGACCAATTCCAGAAGGAATAAGTAATATACCCTATTAAGACAAGAAAACTGATCTTGTGAGTACTGGAATGCACGTACCGCTTTGTCCATACAAAGACCAATGCTTTGCAATTCCAACATAACCCTCTCATCGAAAGTCATCTGCTCATACTCATCATCATATGGTACAAAGCTAGAACCCACATTCAGCATACTGTTCAAATTATTATTCTCCGGCTCAGGGTGAATTCTAATTTCTGAGTATGGAGAAAAGGTGTTTCCTTGTGTGAGATCATTACTGGATGAACTATAGTTGGCAATAGGGCTCGCAAAGTCGTTGGATTCCATAAAACCAATGTAGGGAGGATTTTCCTTTGAAAATTGTCTTTCCGTCTGAAAACTTGCAATCAGACCAGATTCTGATTTGGTATGCTCATCTAAATCTATCACTCCACAATTTGATCCATTTGCAACATGAAAACAATCAGTAGTAAACTGAGGTAAAGGATCCCAGTGTTTGGTGCTACAGTCAAGTACTTCGTATTCATCGTCTGTAATGATAGCTGAAAGAAGCCTCTGTGAAGGTGGAATGAATCTCCCAGTCCATCCTTCATCTATAAGTTTCCCTGATGTTACATCAACCTGGCACAACTCAACTACTGAGGATGTTGGTCCTACATGTCCACTGGGTTGAACAATATTCGTCAAGTCTCCATTTGTTTGTTCAGAAACAGGACCCTGAGATGTTCGTTCGTGAATGAGCTCACCCTGAAAGGAGAGACAGAGAGAACGAATTAATGAAAATAGTTGCATAGAATCACATGTTGAATCCAACTTTTAGATATCACTTAGTTCAATGGAGTTTTCAAGAAAATCATATGATGTGGAACATCTTGAAACTCTTTCAAGAAAATCATATGATGTGGAACATCTTGAAGCTCTAGCCTCCGAAAGTGCCTGGATCAGAACTACAAGCCTACAACATAACAATTTCACAAGACAAGAAAGATTTGAATTCTGAAGACCTTACTTGTTACATTACTAAGAGTAACCAGCAAACCACTTAGGAAAGAAAAATGGGTAAAAGCAACAAAGGAAGAACAAAACAATGGGAAACCTGAACTAAGGGAAAAAGAACGTTCCCAACAGTAAGAACAGGATGGCAAGAACAATCAATAGAGCGCAAATGACCTTATTATTGGTGTCCTTCAACTCACTCAGATTTTCTTCCAGCTCCTCTGCAGAAGATATCTAACACAAGAGGTGACAATAGCAGTAAATCAGGGTACAAGTAAATGGGAAAAAATGTAACAAATATGAAGTAATAACAAAGTTTGACGTAAAGAGCTTCATACTTACCTGCTGCTTTAAGTATGCTATGTTATCTGAACCAACAGCAGCGAAATATGCTTCTACTTTCTTCCAGAACAAGCTTGAACAAGCTTGCTCTGTAAAAATAGAAAAAAAAATTAACATTAACAGATTCATAAAGAAAGACACACAATTTCACTTTGAGGAAATAAAGGAATAAACCAACAGAGTTTAAAATGAATGTACTGCTAGAACTGCAAGCATAGTTTGCAGCCACCAAGAGTTCATCATGATCCTCTGCAGATTCACCTAAAAAGACCAAGTGTGGGCTCATGTACAACATATGTGAAAGTTGATAATCATGTGCAAGATGAACCATGAAAGTCAAATTATTTAACCAAGAAAAGTACCATCCAGTTCTGGTGTACCACCACTAGCAATGTGCGCAGGACGGTTATAAGCCTTACGATCAGAAAACTTCTTTGAAGGTGGCCGACCCACTCTACTGCAAAAAAAGGACAGCTTTCAAACATTTATGGGAGGATATATGGCAGGGACAAACTTCTACATCACTCTTTTCTACAAACAATCACCTTACATTCCTTTCCGACCCAGGCCTCCCAGTTCGCAGTGGTTTTGTTGTCTCACCTTTTTCCATTTTTCCTTTTATCATAGGTAGACCCACCTTTAGCTGAGTTGAACCCCTTTCACTTCTTCCTTGTCGTTGAACCCCATCTCTGATATCTTCTTTAGAAGGGACCTTATTCTTCTTTGTTGGCAATACAGCAGTTGTTGCCTTCTGCACAGCATTCAAAGCTCCATCCTCACTCTTGGTGATATCATTTCGTTTTTCCTTGTGTTTATTTCCAAAATTACTAGATTCATCAGTTTCCAATGAGATGACAGGTGAGGGGACATTTTTCTGTTTATTTTTCAACTGCTTATTAGGTATACCCCTGGACAACAAATGCCCACTAGCATCAATACTGCTTAATCTAGTGGCAAAACCGGGGACTGGAGACCCTTTGGTTTGTAAAGGAGCCTCGTCATGATGGGGAAGAGAGAAGACCAAATTTGTTCTCCTAGTGCGAGAAATCTTTTGTGGTCTTTGACCTACCCACTGAGTCATTGGAGGAGACGATGATCTAGTAGGAGGGAATTTACAATTAATTGATACGTCAACAGAATGACCTTTGTTTAATCCTGGAAGTTGTTCTGACATGTCATGGCTTCCATATGTTTGAGATAAGTTAGAAGGTGAGTTCATAACTGCACTAAAGCCAGTTCTCGGTATCCTAGCTGCTCTCCCTTTTGTCAATGGGTTTTGGCTCCCTGTCTGGGAATCCTCTCGGACAGTGAACCTGGATATAATATGACCCCATGAGCATGAAGTGGACAATATCAAGGTAAATAGCATAAGCATTTTATTTCATGGCAAAAGGTAACCAGATAGAAGAAAAACACAAAATTGAGAGAAAAGAAAGAAAAATATTTTTAAAAAATGGAGCAGAAATGAATTTTTCAGAGACTTATTGAGCATAATTACACAGATCAGGTGTTTGGATGATTCAATCATGAGATAAACAATGAGATAGGCAACAAATGTGATTCAAACTTTCATTACAAAAAGGAAGAGAGAAAAGTAACTGACTAAAAAGATGACTCATGATCCTAATCTTTCTTCCTTTCCTTGTCAATGCTTTCTCATCCAGCAACCCCCCCCCCCCCCCCGCCCCCCACACCCCACAAGCCACTGTCTCCCCGGTGGTCTTTTCTACTCATACGTTATCCTTACTCTCGTTCTCTCCTTTCACAAATACATGGATTCCAACATTCATTGTCAATTCGTTTTGAATTGAATATCCATGTTTCAACATGATATTAAAACTAAAAGAGAACTAAATCGGTCTAAGTCCACACACATTCATTTATGTTCAAAAGAGACATTTGTAAGACTTAAAAGAAACCACAAGTGTTAGAATAGTCCTACATTAGAAAAAAAAAAAAAAGACTAAACTTGTAATTATATATAGATGAACCCCTCCATTCATTGTTAATTGGTTTTCAATTGAAAGTCAATATTTCAACAACGTTAGGAATGGTGTTTAGGTTTATTCTATTCCTAAGTTGTAATATATTCTTAGAAATATTTCTGTATTATTGTCTACTCTTATATCAGGAGCCTAAGGCTAACCTAATGCATATCTAACTCTTTTCTTCTAACCTAAATATTAACATGGTATCAATGGACCTCCAGTCGCCACTGCCACTAGGCAGACCCCACAGGAAGGGTCATCCAGGCCTCCTAGTCCTGGAGCAGCCACTAAGGGGTTTTTTCTGATTCTCAGAACTACGTTTCAGCTGTTTTTTCGACCTTCCAGGCCACCATTCTCAAATCTGCTGCTCTGTTCTAAGCCATAACAACCTGATCCAGTGATTTTAGGTGGTTTTTGTCATTGGGTGATTGGATCTTGCTAGTTGGACCTTCAGTTGGCTGGATCTTGCTCATTGTACCTGTTTAAGGGTTGTTTTGTGAGGACCAGCAGCTTTTGGGCTTCTACAGCCCTCCTTCCCTCTCTGGTTCGCCTCAGCGTCACTCGGGGCATGGATTAGGACACCTTGTTACCCAATTTATGCATCACACCCTTCCTTTGGCTACTTGCACTTGACATCGGTGTGCTATGTATCACTCTTGGCTTGTGACCGGACTATAGTGTGCACCTAATGTCGATGGTGGAGTCCACGTTTATCCCCACATTTACCCCGACCAACATATCTTTTCTCACCCCAATGTTAGGGTCATGGATCAACTTACTAATCACTTGGGAGTATGTTCTTTGAGCTTTTGCTTGCCTCTCAAAGTGAGTCCTCTCTTTCGACCAATGACCCATCATCAAAGCAAGTACAATCAATGGACACGTGAAGATAGCATTGTTCACTTTTGGATGGTGAACAGTGTGTCACCATTCATTTTGTTTAGAATACACATGACGACTCTGGCCAAGAAGATGTAAAGTCTTCTGAAGTTCCAATACTCCACTAGGGCTTCACATCTCGGATTTATGAGCTTTATATGCAATTGTTTGCCATAAAGCAATACACCAGATTACTTTACTATGTTCAAAAAGATCATTGATAAGATTCTTGAACATCATTCCTTTAGTATTGAGTGCTCACCAAGAACTCTTTGAGGGACTCCAACTCTACCATGCCTTGTCCAACTTTCAATCATAGTTTGCTCTTAACTGTCAACGGATGGTTGGTGAGGGAGGCACACTCACATTTGATGGTGTTTTGTCTCATCTTCTCACAATTGAGCATTTCCAGCCTCGAAAACTCCTAACTTTACAGAGATTTCTACAAATGCTCTTTTAAGACGTGGAGGTGATATGATGGCCATGAAGGTGGATGTGCTTCTAGTTGCCACATCTACCCTTTATGTATTCATTGTAGACAAGAGAACTACCTTCTTGATCATTGTTGACAAAAGTTCCCACACCTACGCCCCCAAGCCACTACTGCTCCTACTATGGAGACTCATGTTGGTCCTAACTCTGTTGCTTCTATGCCAACTATCACCACCTACACCTTGACACGTAAGGAGATCCAACCTATGATTGTTGCTATCAATGCTCATGGAATGGAGTTTGCTGCCTCCACTTCTACCACTATTTCCTCAAGTAGCGCCTATGTAGCTTCACAAAGTAAGTGGTTCATTGATTTAAGTACTTCTAGCTACATGACTAGAGATCACTCTCTAATTTATATTTTGGAGGAACATAGTAATATACCTCCTATGAGGACCGCAAATGGTGCCTTTCTCAAGTATGTGGGTCTAGGATTGTGTCTACACCCTACACCCTCCAATTGGATAATGTTTACTTTATGTCGAATTTTCCAATAATGTTCTTTCAAATGCTTTAAACCACAGAGGTGTTTTTTACCACTCTTTTTGTCACTTTCAAGACCTCCATTCAAGGGAGAAAATTGGGATAGGACTGAGCTTGGGGAGCTCTACTATCTAAAAAACCTCATCAAGCCTACCACCACACCTATTACACCTACCACTAAGGTTGCATTCCTACAATGACATCATCGCTTAGGCAATCCTTCAATCGGTGTTGTATACACCATCTTTTCATGCATTTTGGTCTATCCAATGTAAGGCATGATAACTTGGGAAGCACCACCGTGTGTCATTTCCATCTAGACCTAATCTAAGGCACTCTTCTCCATTTGATCTTATGCACTCAAATGTCTAATGTCCTAGTCCTCACCTATCTAAGGGTAGGGAAAGTCTATATTTTATCACTTTTATTGATGATCATTCTAAATGCACTTGGGTTTATCTCTTGAATATTAGATCTCAAGTATTGATGTATTTCAAAAGTTTTATCGAGAAATAAAGACTTAGTTCAGTATTTTGCCTTAAAATCTTATGTAGTGATAATACTTTTAAGTATTTTAGTGATGATTTTACTTTCTTTTGTTCCTCACATGACATTATTCATCAAACCTCTAGTGTTCATATGTCACAACAGAATTGATTTGTAGAGAAAATAAACAAAACAAACATCTCCTTAATGTAACACACACTTTGTTGAGTCAAATGAATGTCTCATCTTCCTTTTAGGAGCATGTTGTTCTAATAACAAACTTACTAATAAATCGCTTACTTTCGTCAATTTTAGAAGGAAAATCTCTTATCTCTATTCTCTACCTAAAGGATTCACCTTTTTCTCTTACTAATAAATCGCTTACTTTCGTCAATTTTAGAAGGAAAATCTCTTATCTCTATTCTCTACCTAAAGGATTCACCTTTTTCTCTTACTCATAGGATCTATGGATGTACTTGTTTTGTACATATTCATGTTAAGGAGAGGAACAAGTTATCTCTTTATGACACTAGGTGTGCTTTTTTGGGATATTCTCTGACCCAAAAAGGATATTCCCTGCTTCTCTGCTAGTAGGAAAGAGCTTGTGTTGGTTATTGAGTTGTCACCTAACTTATCACCTACTATCACCATTGATCTTTTCCACCTACAACACAATTACCAATTGTAACAACATTACCCCCACCATTCCCATCACCATCATCTACTACTCCTATCCCAAAGCTTCAAGTTTACAGATGCTATCATCATCCTTGGTTATTGATGGATCCAAATACACCAATACCTCCTTTTCCTCTCAGGATTGCTCCTTCCCCTCTAGGACATTCATCATCCTCAAAGGCCACTACCTAGATGTTCTTATTGTGGTAATGAAAGATACTAGGTCATGCACATTATATCTCTTAATGAATGTGATATCTTACTCTCATTTGGGGACTACATGTCGCCAATTTATTGTAGCTATGTTTGCTATTACCATTCCCAATACCTATCAAAAGGTACTTAACATGCCTAAGTGGAAGGAAACCTTGAATGAAGAAATGGCTACTCTACATTCACATGGCACATGGACTCTTATACCTTCCTCTCCTGCAGGGAAGGATGTGGTTGGATGCAAGTGAGTTTTTGTGGTAAAATACTTCACTAGTGATATATGGACAAATATAAAGCTTGTCTAGTTGCAGATGGATATACACAAACTTACAGGGTTGACTTCTCTAATATGTTCTCTCCGGTGGCACACATTAACTCCATCATGGTCATCTTCTCTGTTGTTGTGAACAAGAGTTGGTCGATGTTCCAACTTAATGTTAAAAATGACTTCTTATATAATAATCTACAAAAGACAATATGTACGAAACAACCTCTTACGTATGTTGCTTAAGAGAAATCACAAATCTACTTGTTGAAAAAGCAATTTAAGACTTCAAGCAAAATCCAAGAGCACAATTTGACAAATTTAGTAAAGTCATCCATGTAATTAGAATTCAGATGAGTAATGCAAATCACTCTGTCTTTGTAAGAAAAACAACTACTAGATCAGTCATCTTAACAATATATGTTGATAACCTATTTCTTACTGACATTAAAGACATATATGAGACAAAGGAATACTTGAAGAAATATTTAGTCACCAAAGATCTTAGAAAACTTCATTACTTTCTTGACATTGAGATTACAAGGAGTAAATATGGAATTGCATTAAATCAGAGGAAGTATGCACTTGATCTCTTAAAGACGAATAATTTACTTAGTGTCAAGCCTACAGATACTCCTATACCAAGTTAACCATGGGTTGATAGCTCACCACTTCTCATTACAAGTGCCTTGTTAACAAACTCATTAATCTCACTGTCATGAGATTAGATATTACATATATTGTGGGAATGATTAGTTTATAACTAAACCAAGACAATGTCATTTGGATGCCACCATGAAGATATCGAGGGATCGCCTGACAAAAGAAGAATGGCTACTTGAAAATTGAAGCATATTTTGATACTAATTATGTCGATGATAAAGGTGACAAAAAATCTAACATCGGACTTTTGTACCTTCCATAGTGGCAAGCTAGTAACATGGAAAACAAGAAGCAATCCGTTGTTACTAAAATTAGTGCAGAAGCAAAATATCAAGGTATGGCTCAAGTTGCTTGTAAGCTCAAGTGATTGAGAACTTTCATTGAAGATTTTGGAGAGAAAGACCAAACACATTGGAGTCTATTGCTATTTTATACAAGAAGAGGTTCTGCACACCTTGCATTTCATCTACTAAAGAGACTGTTGAAATCTTCACAAAACCCCTGACATCCATTTTTTCTTCTATATGTGCCAAGCTAGGCCTTTTTTTATTTATATTGTAACCCTCATAAATTTATTTTATAAATATTTACATTTTTAGCAAGTGTTACTGTTCCCGAAACCTGTTGTTTAAATTTGTGGTTTTAGACTTTGACTTTATGGACCGACTTATGTTTGTGTATTTTTGTGTTTGTCTCCACGTGGTTGGCACTATGCTTGTGGGTCCGTGTGTATGTTCATGTGGGGCTCGCATTTGTGGACCGATTGGTGAGGCTTGTAGTTGACTTCGTGTTGGGAACGAGTGATTGTATGTGTGCAGAGTTCATGATTGCCAGGTGAAGGTTAGTTGGTGCGCAAGCATACTTACCTTCCCCCTTACGTGACTATTTAAGTGGAGACACCCTCCTCATGCAACAGTCCCATCCTTCCTTTCCTTCCCGCGTCTCATCCTCCCTAAACACGTCATTCTTCCTTCCCCTCCACTTCACTGTCTCTCTCTCCCTCCCTCCCTCTCTCCCTCTACTCACCCCCTTCTCAGTCTCACCCCCTCCCCCACCCTCTCCCTCTCTCTCATTTTCCTTCTCTCCTGTTTCCTTTATTCAATGTGCTTGAGGCTCTACGACGACGTGTGACGACACGTAGAGCTCCGATGAGGTGTTCCTAAGATCGTAAAGTGGCCATGAACACCTGGTGTCGCCGAAGCGCTGGAAGTCGCGGTTTTAGGTACGCACCTCACCCTTGTGTTGTAAAGAACATAGAAATGGTAGGAATGCATGAAATTTAGATAAATTTACATTCCTAGAATTTATTGTGAATTTATGATGTTTTATTGTAGTATTTTTGACCATTAATGACGTTGTGTGGTTTTGAATCATTTACGACCCTTGTAGTTTATTGAATTTATTTCTCCTCGCATGATGAATGGATTTTGGTTTTGATTGTGTGGATTTTAAATAGACTCGAGGGCCTACAATATATGTTTTACGTGGATTTTATTGTAGTTGTTTGACAGATCCGTCCCTCACTCCCACTTGGGAGATGAGTCAGACAGTACGTTTAGGCCGTTTCTGGTTTTGCAGAAAACAACATATCAAAACATTTTCGATATATCATTTTTCTATCAGTTTTGATCCTCTGATCGAAATTTGATCGACCGAATTCCTTCAATCTGTCGTTTTGGACCATGAATGTTGACTGATGCCTTCCAGTTTGGTCGATCGAATTTATTCAGTCTACCGAATCAAGGATTTTCGATCAACCGATCTGATTTTTCGTCTGTTATTATAGGTGCAGATTAATTTTGGTCGATCTTCCGAACAAGTAGTTTTTAGTATACCGACCTTCTTTTTCGGTATGCCGAATCAAAGTCCAAATGCTTTTGTAAAAAAGGATTTCCGAGATCTTCTAGATTGGTTTGCTTTGCCTAATTGTAATGAGATTGTGAACCATCAGTGGAGGTCTTATTGGACACCTGACGTGTCTTTTTTGTCGAGGTTTTTTGATGAGTTTTCCAAAGATATAAAATAGTTTAAAAAAAGATTTTCGAAGAGATAAGTTTGCTCATTTTGGAAAATTATTTTTTCCTAATTTTCTGTTTACAGGCTGAGACACCGTGGGACCATGTCGTCAGGACCAGGAAATGTGACGACATTCCTGGATGATCGGACTAGTTAAGGTCGAGGGCCGAGAGACCAAGCAAAGTGTTCATCAAATCTCAGAGATAGGATACTCCGTGACTATCGTTCGTGAGACCGAAGTTGAGGTCCGCGGGTTGAGATGTTTTATAACATGACAGGGAAGCATGATACTCCCGCTGTCGTCGTCAGTCCTGAGGCTCGAATGTGAAGGTGAGACTTCCGCTTGAGCACCATGAGAAGGACGTCGTGAGGAGACATACCCTGTAGTGGCCAATATGAGTGGGACATGTGCCCTGTAGTTGGTAATGTCTTGAGAGACAAGACTGCCTTTCCAAAGAGAAGTTGGCTTTGTGAAGGTCCTCCAGATAGGAGAATCGCAGTACGATTATCGCTCCTCCATATGATGGTTTCACCGTGACAGTGCAGTGCACTTCAGTAGCTGCTTGTGGCCAAAATTGGTTGCTTGGAGTCGAACTTCCCGACTCACTGTATGTGATTTTAATCGTTGAGAGCCTTGTTTATGATTTTAGGTTGGTAAAGCCTTGTTTACTTTTTTGGCCGATAGGAACCCATTCGGTGATTTTCGACCTGTAAGGCTTAAGTTATTGAGTTTTGGTGGATTCGGTGAACAGGTTTGTGAAATGATTTTTAAAGAAAAATTAATTATAATTTTGTTTTCCGTCGTTTTTCGTAGAGTGCGTACTGGATGACTTTTGTCACTCACACTCGCACACACATATTCCTAGTCATTAATATTACTGTTTAGCTTTTAATTTCCTATAATTTACATTGTTTTAAATTATTACGAGAATTGAGAGAGTTACAAATTGATATCAGAGTTAGTTGTACTAGCCTAAGGTGTCCAGTCTTGAAACTCCATAGATTTTACATATATAATAGAGTCTACACCTGATTTTCTTCATGATCTCCTATTTACTGTTTTGTTTGTAGTGCAAGTATTTTTGCCTCTCTCCTTGCAGGATGTCTCTTTGTAGCCATAAAGATAAGGCCCCTATCGAGGAATCTAAGCCTCGAGAGGAAGCGAACGGATGAAAGGCTACACTATTCGTTCGTGCAGAACTACGAAGCTTAACGTATGGAATCTCCTATGCCTTCAGCAAAAGTAGTGTCAGTGAGTTGTCAGGTAACCCGTAGCTGAGCCAATTTACGAAACTTCATCCGCCATCATTTGAGGACAAGATCAGTGCTAAGTAGAGTGAAACCTAACTAGAAAAGATAGTGAAGATGCTAAAAAGCATGACGTGCCTAAAAAAGCGCTGGATGCGGTTGACGACTTATCTGCTAGATAGTGAAGCAGATAAGTGGTGGAAGTCTATGACGCGACTGAAGTTCCAAGACTCAGTACCTGTCAACATCCAATGGAATGATTTCAAAGTGACCTTCTATGATAAGTATTTCTTCGTTCATGTGAAGGAACAGCTTCACGAAGATTTCCAAAGTCTAGAGTAGGACACGATGTCCATGTTCGAGTATATGACTGTATTCACCTAGTTAAAATGTTTCGCTCCCACCTATGAGTCGAAGGAGGAACAGGTGCAAAGGTTCTTAGACGACTTGAATTTAGGACTACGAGTGAAGGTAATGGGTTGTCGGTGTCAGACAGTGGAGAACATGATCGAGATGACTTATTACTTTGAAGCAGAGCATCAAAAATATCTGGAGAACCGTCTTAAAGGGAAAGGTAAGTCTTCTTTTACTTCCTGGTTCTCTTTCTCCCGTCCTCCAAGTGCAAATAGTTCAAGTAACCCTAAGAAAAAGTAGAAAGGAAAGTCTAATGTTTCCTTTACAGGTCGACGAAACTTTGTTGGAAGTAGTGGAGTTGGCTTCAGTCAGATGGATCCAGTGCTCTCGATGAGAACCAGTGTTTCAACTATGGTCATGTAAGTCATATTGCTACACATTGTCCCCATCCTAGGCAGACTTCCACCCCAGTGGTGTGCTACAACTGCAAGAATGTGAGACATACTCAAAGATTCTGTCTATAACCGCCCAAAAAGGCAGGAAGAGCGCCACAACAGCTGACTAAGGGACAAGTGTTCACCATTACAGCTCTAGATGAAAACAAAGCCAGGGAAGAATGACCCACCAACAAGTTCTCACCCACCACCACCATCAGCAGAAGCTAAGTTAAAACACAAACTTTATCTTTTCAATTCGATTAAATTCTTCTTTCTTTTCATACTTTTATGTTTAATACATTATCCTTATTTACATATGTTTATAATGAACCACCACCTAGGAAGAAATGAGAGAGGCCAAGGAACCCAAACAAAGCTCCAAGGAGAAGGAAAAAGGACAGCTTGTCAATTACACAATATGACTTACCTACTAACATAGTTGACCTACCAAGACAAGGAATGGTGAAATCAAATGTACAAAGAGATGATCCATTCTCCTATACCATTGAACTAACAAGTGAATCAAGACCAATGCAGCAACAAAGATAGCAGCAATCAAATTAATTCCGAGATGGTTATGTTCTAGCTTGATTTGCAATGCACCAACAACAACATCAACAATAAGAAGTCATCTAGAACTCTTCTCAAGAACAACATCTACAATAACAGACCAATTCAAGTCATATATGGGGTATAGATGAGTGGTTTGGGTTATGAGTCATGTGTAGCAGTAGTAATGATTTTTACAGCAGCAATAGTTGTTTGATTATGATCTTTATTGGGATGAAAATAATGTTAGTGGCTATTGTGATTTATTGAGAACCAAACAATGATCTAAAAATAATCTAATTGTCTAATAGATACATAATTGAACTTTTTAATAATCTTTGTGAATTAAGTATATGTAGCTAAAAATTATTTGATTATGAACTTTCTAATGGTCTTTCCGTGTAGATCTTTCTTTGTAATCTAAAGATAGCCAAAGATAGCCTAATAATCTTTCTTTATAGATCTTTACATGTGTTTGTTTCAATATTTTTGAAATCTTTTTGTGTAGCTAATGATTTCAATCTTCTATCAATTCAGATCTAAAGATAACATAATGGTCTTTGTTTGTAGATCTTTACATGTACTTGTTTCAATGTTTTTGAGATCTTTTTGTTTAGCTAATGATTTTAATCAGATGATAGATTGAATCACAACTATATCTCCTGAAAATCGTTTTGAAATCTTTTTGACACACAATTGATACACAACTGAAGATAGCTAATAGTTTCAATCTTTACATATGTTTATTTTGATCTTTTTGACAAAACTATAGCTAATTTGTTACCAGAAGTTTCAAGTTTGACTGATATACCTTCCTTATCAACAAGGAAACACAATCATTTCTTACTAACACAAGGAAATTGATTATATTTGCATCTGATATTTATGAATAGGTCCAACCAGTGCTCCTTTATCATTTTGCTAGCCATAATCTTATGAAACCTTACATTGAATCCTTGAATCTTTCTATTGAATCTTTTTAATGGGTTTATTTCAATATGTTTAACACAACTGTAGCTAATGTGTTTGTTTCAATCTTTAAATCTTTCTATTGATATATTGATTCAAGGAATTGATACATTATTATTGTTTTACATAACACACAAAAGATAAAAGAAAGACACTTGAAGATACACGACCATTAACTATATTTAGGTTCCACTGATTATTCCATAATACTTGGTTGTTCCACTAATTATGAACTGTTGGGTACAGATGACAGTATATTTTACACAACACACTTGATTGTTTCATTAATTATCATTTAAACACAATACATCGAACACTTGAATATATACAACACACTTCAAGTACACGTCATTGTAATTGAAATAAATAAGAGGAGGACAAAAACTACAAGTACATGTAAATATAATTTTTTCACTTCTACACACATAACTTTACTTCATCACATTTTTTCTTCAACAATAGCTAATTTCAGTAAGATCAACTCATCCATTGATGAATTGTTGGAAGTCACTTCACCTTCAATCCACTGAAAGAAATTGCACGTCATAGATATATCCTACAATATGAAGAATGACCAATTGAGAAATTTTGTCAAACACATTGTAAGCAAATCCATCTCTTACCTACTCTCCAACTTGAACACCTTCAAAACCTTTTGTTTTTTAACCTTCCCAGAAAGGCTCGTATAATCAACACAGCTTGTTGCAAAGACATCCCCGTGATTAGAAGTCGTGTATCCACACAAACGATAAATCCATTCTTATGGACCTTGACATTGGGGAAGAATTGGAACAATAGGAATACGAGGATAGAGAAGATAAGGGTGGCCGACGGAGAAAACTTAGTGGCCAACAAAGAGGAAAAAGAGAACCTTGCTTGGTAGTCGTCGGAGAGGAAGAAGAGAACCTTACTTAGTAAGGCCAAAGAGTAAACGAGGGTGGTCGTCGAAAAGAAAGACTTGAAACATAAGAAGAGGAGAAGATAATGAAGGAAAAGATGAGAAAATAGAAAAAGAATTAGGATGACTTTTATGCAAAAGTCATAAAGATAATAACATAATTTCATAGGAAACTGACGTAAGATCTTGACGCCATTAAAGATGAAACTAACTGGAACGCATATAGGTAAGATTTTCAAGTTTTTAAATGTATACATGTAATTTTCAGTGCAAGAGGATATTAACAAAATTACTACTTTTAACAACAGCATTTTGAGCAAAAATCCCAAAAAATATTATTGTAAAAGAATAAATTATGCATGAAGTTCATGTCAATGTGAGGATGGATATAGGGAGGGATCCATATACATACAACCTTAGTAGTACATGTGGAGAGGTTGTTTCCATAAATCGATCCCACAACCTCTAGGTTACAACGGAGCCATTCTAGTGTTGCACCAAGCTCACCCTTGTAAAAAAGGCATACTAATTACCAAAAATTATCATGTAATTATCCGTCAAAAACAAAAAATCTAAGCAAATTAATTCCCAAAGGTGTTGGAAAAGGAGCAACCAAGTGCCTTCTCTCTTTTCATGCCAAAAAAAACCCAAAAGACTTAAACTTCAAAGAAGACCCTTGGTTCATTGTTGTCCTAGAATGCCACCACCCTTAGATCTAGTAAATATGAGCTTCAAAAATTAGCCAACAGTCTCTCAAGCCTCTTCCCATAACATAAACCCAAAACTTGAGAACGCAGTTAACTTGTCCACACTGATTAAGAGACTTATGGCAAAGAGGTGCTCTTAATTCCTTTCTACTGCCAGAATTCCCAAGATCTATATTTAATCTCATCTAGTATAAGAATATCCCCATATTTTCTAGGACATATCCACAATCCCAAAAAAACTTCTTATTCATCTTTTCAAAACTATTCTTTCCATAATCATTTTCCTATTGCTAGATGCACTCTTTTAGCTACATGTCTGTGAAATGCTGCAACCAATCCTAAGCCAGAAGAGGAATACCATATCTCTTATATTATTTTATTGAATTCAGGATTTCCTAAGCCACACCCTCTCAAGCACAAATAACCCCTATAAAAATCACAGGCAGTGCCAAAGTGCAAAGAAATATGATCCAAACAAGGTCAAGAAAGGCCACTCACCATCACCTTTGGATGTCTAGATTCCTAGTTTCCTTCAATAAATCATCCTGTCTTTGAAACAGAAGGTTTCTCTAGAAAAATAGTCCTACTTAATTAACTCCAAGATCCGTTAGCTGAATGTACTTACACCATAGAAAGTTACACTCACCACACTGCCCTTGTCTCTAGCGTTCTGAAGAGAATTAACATGAAAATTTTTGTGTCTTAAAATCCAAGCAGTGGGGCACCACTTCACTGGTCCAAGCCAACAACACCTCCAACATCCTGGTTTGCCAAACAAAGAATGTTATGTAACCAACCTGCCCAAATTGTAAATTAGGTAACACAAAAAACCTCCATAATATTAATTTCCCGAAAAGAAAGCACTACACTCCCTACAAAAGGCACAAAGTCTCTTTCCATCCATTGTTTGACCCAACTAGTGTGGCCACACATATTCCAATATGATGAAAGAAACCATAACTAAAGGCTTCCATTACTCCACTCCCCCCTGTATGAAGGAAATGGGCCTCACATGGAAGACACAGCCCTTGGCTAGTTGGCCCATTTTACATAATGGTTCTGCCTTCCTCAAATTCTAGATCTGATCTTAAAATAGCCTCTCCCTTGTTCTTTCTCTCACACTTCTCCAATTATCTTTGTCATACACACAGTGTTTCCCAAACAAAGTCGGTATCAGACTCCTTCAGAACCTCCCCTTCTCTGACAACGATTGACCTTCACAATCACCACCCCTGGACACGGCCTCCTCCTCCTATAGTATTGCATCCATTCCAACCACGGTATAACCTCCATGATCACCAATTCGAGGTGTCACAACGTACATGTCTAACCTCCTTCACAAGTATTTCTCCTCTGACTAAGCCTTCACCATTGAAGGCTTCTTTTTATGCCCATAAGCTTCAAGGACCAACTACCACATGCAAAATGGATAAGGCACCAACCTGTTTCAGATAATCCCCCTAGAACTTCTCAACCAAATAAGGAACTCCCAAATTCTCTCTGAGTAAATTGCAGATCTTGAAAATTTCCCCTATATGGCATGGCATGATTCGCTAGCCTAAAACGGTGGATAAAAATACTTTTCATATTTTATTTTAATAAGGTGGACAAGTTTCTCAATAAGAAAGTGAAGATATTTGAGTAACAAATACTGAATGTTAAAGAAATGAAGATGGAACAAGAAACCAACAGATGGATCAACATAATTAACGATATAATCTTGTACGTCATAATAAAAATATACAAAGCTTACCTGAAACTAGCAGTGTTAGAAGCTCGAAGGTGAGCTTCATTAGAAACTCTATGTTGCGTGCCTTGTTTGAGATCACCATCCACAATCCTAGTAACCATAGTACCCACAGAACGCTTCCTTTTCATGTTTTTACCCCACCCATCTCCTCCAGCTTGTAGTCCACGGATTTTGTCTTCAATTGGCACCAAACCACCATTGCACGCTCTTATCAGGTTTCTCTCCTTGTCCATGGGAGCATTATTCTCCTTCTCTACAGTAATGTGTTGCTTTACTGGAAAAGTAGCACGTCCTTCTAGCTGAAATAAACATAGGCTCATGTGTCAGATGATTTTGGTAATTAAAGAATGGATATATATTTAATGATAGACCCACAAACAAACAAGTTCAAGATAGAAAGTACAAAGAGATAGAACATTGGTAGTGAAAACTGAAAACCACATAGGCCAAGATAAATAGCAACTGTATTAGTACGACAGCCTAAATGCTTCAAGGCATTTGAAAAATCATGTAAATACCAAAGTAAGAAGGTAAATTGCAATACCGAACAGATAAAATAAGCAATGATCACTGTACGGACATCAAGGTAGTAACATCATTGAAGACATCAAAAAACACACGTTATACGAAAAAGTAATGGGATTTGAAGAGACACAGACCCGTACTTCAGCCACTGAAGAGCGAACACGCTTTTTCGGCAGTGCATTCTTGGTTCTTTCCTCAAATCTTTGAGCCACCGCGTCTTCATGAATTTTGTTTGCCATATTCAACAAATTTCCACCACCAGGCCTTTCAATCAAGTTTTCATTCAGTTGTATCTTCCTCGAGGGACCACAAAATCTGTCCAATTTCACTATGGATTCGTGCAGATGTTTTGATCTGTCCCTGTTAAGTAAACTAAATGTGAGTGGCACTCTTTGACAACCATAAATAACTGCAGTTTATAGCCATCGATTCGTTGTTATGTTTGTAAAAAGAAATAAGTTGCTATGAAAAGATTATGTTTTTTTTACTGCAGGAAAGTGAAAAAGGATATAAGAAACCAAGCATAATAATAGACATAGAAAAAAGATGTATGAAACCATAAGCCCTGCTAAAAGTGAAAAAGGATATATGAAACCAGATGATCTAGGAATGCAATTGTGCTTTGTTAGTGCATAGAGCAACGTAAGCAGGTATGTTCACAACACTCATAAGCTGCAAGTGTAAGCATTATAATACAGCAGTAGCACTAAAGTTGTTTCTGAACAACAACAAAATAGTCAATATAGAGTTGTATCTGGCCATGACAGAGGGTTCTAGTATGCTAGCTTTAAATTGTTTAAGTTCATCTGAGCCTACAGGAAGTAGGGGCTTAGTTTGGACAGACCCAAAGTTTTGTTCTTCCAAGGAAACACCAAATACCCTTCTGAGCTCTCCACAACGAGGATGCTTCTGATCCCCGACGGAGAGAGGCTCCAGCATCAGACTCTAGGACAATGGCAAGGTTTCCACAAGAGGAGCAGAGGCAGCCATGCTGTTGGTGACTCCGGCCCCATTGGAAATCACACACTTACCTAGGCTATTTTTTAGAGCAGGAACAGAGTATGATCCCCTCTACCCATTGCAGTAGGCAGTGGCGATAAAAACTGACCCTTCCGGGCTACTTGAAGCCAACTCAGACCTGCTACTTCCTGCCATCTCTCTCAACCCAAAGGCATGAGCAACAGCCTATCTCTACAATAAGGGAACCCTGATCATGTATCTAAATTGATAGAGACATGATGGTTGTCTGTCCTAATGTTATGCAGCCTCATTGAAAATACTTGGCTTTATTATCTAAAACAGAACAACAAAAACCATTCATATCCACATGGAGATGACGATTGCTCAAAAGGGAACGAAACTCGAGTCCATCACATACTTGGAGAGAAAGCTCGGAATCACGAACACCAAGCAAGCATACAAAATTAAGTAAAGCAGAGAGTCCAAAGGTGGAGCAAACACTGAGAGAACCTAATTTCCTGCATTGGTGTGGGGAAGTGATGCATGCTGTTACTACTACTGCTACTGCTACTAGTAAAGCGAAAACCTTTCGAGGCCCATGCGCTACACACCGTTCATGTAAAGCAAATTGAAACTGGAAGAGCCCTAGCGATTAATTGAAGGTACCTGAGAGGCGAAGAGAATTCCCAACCTGATGCAACTTGGAAACAAACAAGTTTTTGGCGCCCCCAAGACCAGTCCGCCGTCGCCCTGGGGTTTTCCTTTTTTTTTTGTAAACGTTTTCTTTTCCTTTTTTTCGCTTCTCTTTTTTCACTTCTTTTTTTCTTTTCATTCTTTGGCATTCTTATCTATATCTATTTTATATTATTAATTATGACCATTAAAGATTTATAATAACTTACTTATTAATATTATTAGATGTATGTGTCTTTAATATATCATTTTTATCTTAGACAATTAATTAGAAAATTTTCATATAAAATTTTTTTTAAGTACTATAATAAATAAAAACTCTTATAAAAAAATAGTGTTTGATTATTTATATTATATTTACCATAAAAAAATAAATATCATATTGTTTGTCGATTATGATTCTATATATAAGGTAAAATCATCTTATATTTCATATAAATCTAATTTATATATTGTAATTTCCAAAGATCTTAATGAACCAATTAATAAAAACTCTTATATTAATTGTCACTTTGAAAAGAAAAGCATATCACTTAATTAATAACAAATAAAGATTTACAATAATACACTTATTAATTTAGTTAAATGTATGTGCATAATTTATATTTAATGCCACAAACATCTTTATATATATCTTTTTTATTTTAAACAATCAACTATAAAAATAAATAAGTAAAATTAATTGTGGAAAGTTCAATTGTTTCAGTTATTCTTAACAAATCCATGAGTTTCTTAATTTTCTATTTATTAAGTTTATCCGTTGATAAAATAAAAATACATGTATGTATTGTCTATTAATTACATTTAAAAGTAATATTACTTATTCTTCTTAACATCATTTCATACATGGTATTGTTAGACTTTGGAATTTCCATAACTTATATTGGTTATTGTTATAATAAAAAAAAATTAATTGTTAATGCTAGATGTTTGTGATGTTGAATTTATATTGAATGTCATGAACATCTTTATATATATCTTTTTTGTTTTAAACAATCAACTATAAAAATTTCATGTCAAAATTTTTACACATGTTTTATAAGTATTGAATAAATAAAGATTCTTATAAAAAATACAATATATGATTATTTATATTTTATTTACTATAAAGAAATAAATTTCATGTTTCTTTTAAAATTAGGATCCTATGTATAAGACAAAATCATTCTCTATATATAATTGAAATACATGCGTGTATTGACCATTAATTACATTAAGAGTAATATTATTTATTCATATCCTTTTTGTCTTATTCATTTCCCTTTTTAACATCGTTTTATACATAGTTTGGCTAGACTCTTAAGTTTTCATAACTTATATTTGTTAATACTATAATAAGAAAACCTCAATTATCAATAAATAAGAATAGTAGTTGTATTGACGAAAATGTTACTGACAATGTTAATCTTCTTATATATTTAAATCACTTATAATTCAATATCTCATATTAGTTTATCGAAACTAATTTTTAAAAATTCCTTATAATATTATGCATCTATATCATAAAATATACTTGATTATTATTTCAATTGTGTATTCCACATGTTTTGTTTTGTTTTTATTTATACTCCTTTAGAAAATAATAGTTTTATATTTAATCATTTTAAATGAATGTCACATGTCTTGAGTATATATTGAAAGTATAACATATGACATAACTTGTAATACTCTTTTCATTCATATCAAATCAAAAGATGTCATTTTATTAATCATATTTGTCACATGGTTTTGAAGTTCTATTAAAAGTCGTTGTAATTAATTGTATTAATACACCATATGTAAGTAAAACAATTAAATGTAAAATAATGTTTGAAAATAACGAACTTTTGACATTCCATAAGAAAGCACAGCTTTTTTTAAATATAATTCTTCTTTTTTATATTCATAATTTGATTTTTTTTTTTAACTTTTAATTGTAATACACGTACCTTGTCTATCAATACTATTATACTATTTCTCGCTTTATAAAAAAGAAGAAGCATGTCACTTAAGCATGTCATTTAATTATTCTTCATTATCCTACTAATCAAATACTTATTTTTTCACCTTTCTTATATCTAAGATAACCTTAACCTCTTTACATTGCTTTCATACCAATCCTAATATTTTTTCATATTTATTTATTTTAATTATATATTTATAACTTCTTATTTAATAATTGATAATAGACATAGGTAAATAACTTGTACACTTGCTAACACCAAATATTGATCCCATAATACTAATTGAGTGCCCCATTGAGATACACTAAACTTTATAATATATGATATTATTTTTGGAATTATCTTATGTGCTACATTATTATTTGTCACTTATGGATTTGAAATGGTGAAAAATAGTTGCAACACATATCATTCACATATTAATTGTCATTACGCCTCTTATGCATGATTATATTATTTATTAATATTAATGTGATGCATCAAATTCTTGCTTCTACATTCAACTTCTTATCATTCTAAAAATAAATCTATTGTTGAAAATTGTTAATGTTAGAATAGTGTCTTAGAATAAGACAACCTAGAAAAAAATTGACATCTTCAAATCAAAACAACATAGTTTCATCTTGGTGAAGAAATTTACAAATTAAGCTCTCACATAATCACATGAGAACTACACTTTCATGAGCATTTTAAAGTTTTATTTTTGTTATTAATTTTAATGTTTATCATTTCTTGTTGTCATTATACATTTAATTTTAGTTGATTTTATTTCTATCGCAAAATCTTAGAAAAGAACAAACATTTTATACATATTATGTTTCCCTTTCCCTTATTTTTGTTTTGATCGCAAATGAATAGTTTGTTATCGAAAAAAACTTAAGATTTTATTAATAAAGGATATTCTACTTATAATCACATATGTAGTTTGATATCTTAGTAATAAATTTTTAAAATTATTCAATTAATTATCATTGTAAAAACTTATTAATTTAACTAAGCCTTTATTTTTGTTTCTAAGAGTTTGTACTATTAATGAACTTGATTTTACAAGTATTTAAATTTAGTAACTACAGAACAAGTAATATGTAAATTTATATTTGTTTAATTATTATATTTATTACCACCTAAGAAAGAGCATTTTTTTTTATCAAAATAATTTTCTTGACTAAATTCTTAAACATGCAATGCATGAGTTGATTTACTAACAAATACACAAGAGAGCTATTTTACATAATAATTATTTATTTTATTTTTTAACAAGAAATAACTATTTGCTTTATTTGTCTTGTGTTTGTATATTTATTTTTTTTGGATTATACATTTTAAAATTTATAATATGCATGTAACTGGTATGTCAATTATAATAGATAATGTTTGAGATGTTTCTTATTTAAATCTCAAAGCAAGGTGAAAAACTGGAAATTTCATATTTTGTTCATAGAAATATATGTTTTTTTTACATTATTAGTTTTCTCTCTTAATTAAAATTTTTTTAAGTTACTATTTGTTATTCCAAAATAACTTCATTTTCTACAATAGTGTTGATAGTAGTGTCAGAGATTACAGTAAGTAGATGGTATTCTAGGAGTCAAAGTTGAATAATGTAGGAATAAGAAGACATAACCTAGGGGACACATCTAGAATTTTATAAAAATTATAAAAAACCAATGTCATATGAGTCACATGATCATTTGTCTTAAATGTCGATGAGCGTTAAATGTATAATAACATAAGTTGAGGGACTATATTTATTACATTATAATGTACACAGTAGCCTTACTAGAATAAAAATACAAAAATCTAATATCATGTGAGTCACATGACCACTTATTCTAAACGCTAATGAGTTAAATGTCAAAATCTAAAATAACTTGAGTAAAAAAAACCAATTCCAAGTGAATCATGTAATCATTCTGAACGTCGTTATGCAAAAAGTCAAAATGTAAAATGTTATAGGTTGAACAGCTATTTTATTATATTAAAATGTTTAAAGTAGCATTATTAGAAATGAAAAAAGTTCATGGTAATAAAGTATAATTTACTTTCTCTTTTTATTTATACTTTATGCCACGAATATAAGAAGTAAAAAGAAAATAAGGGACATCACCAATTCTATGTAAATAATTTTAGAATTTCTTTGCGTACTTTAACCTTCTTTATCATTTTATCTTATTAGAACCTTCCATTATCTAATTTCATATTTCCAATTTATATTCTTTGATCATCTTCATCTTGCTATTTTAAAATTCTATTTAGAATTCTTTATTGTGTTAAATAAGTTTCTTCTTCTCTGTAAATTCTAACAATATGCTTTTGATATATAACTAACCAAATAAGTGATCATTTTTCAAAACCACATCAAATTAAATTCACTACTAGTTTGCTCATGTCTTTTACTAACTTATTAATTTACAATGAACATCTAAAAAAAGAATACAAGACGTCGTTGACTTTCCATTTAATGTGTTTTAATTATGCTAATCAACATTTCAACATTAATGAATCCTTAGTGACATTTTAAACCTTTATAATAGACTAGTAATTTGACACATGCGAAGCACAGATTGCAAAAAATACAAAATAAACTAATTTAACTTTATATTTAAATTTTAATTTTGAAAATTAATTAATTTTTATTTAAACAATGTATAACATTGTGTTTGAGAGATTAAGTTTATTATTTATGTTTCTTATTTAAATATCATACGGCACTTAATTTTTCTCTCATCAATGCTTGACTATATTTATTCTTATATAATAGAAAAATTATCATCATTTGTTCAAATGTTCAAGCAAAAAGATCTTATATTGTTTAAGGAAGAAATAAATGTTAGAATTAAAAAAAGTTATGGAATAAAAATAAAAGAAAGGTAGGAGAAGTGAAAAAATGAAGGAGATTGTCATCTCTGATAATTAACATAGTGTCCATTAATAAATTTGTATACATAATTAAATTTTCATAAAAAATTGAAGGTAGTATTTAAATTGATTAAATTTGTTACCTGTGTAATGTAAATAGTATTGTGATATACTGGGATATTTGATATGATAATAATTTAATAATTTATTAAGTGATAATTGATAAGTTCAAATTTCTAGGTAAAACCTAAGATTAACTTATATAAAAGGCAAACTCTTCCTTTCAAATGAGTAGAGAGGTATTGTAATATGTATTTCTTTACAATAAAAATGATATTAGTCCATATAGAAGGTAATTAAAATTGTCTTATCTTTTGTGTCTTTTGTTGTAGAAAAGGATTGTAACACTCGTAAATTCAATTTGTAATTATTTATCTTGTAACGAATTTATTCCTGAATAGGTGTTACTGTTCTGAGACCCGTTTATGTGATTTTGTGATTTTGGACTTGAACCTCGTGGGCCGACTTCTGTTTGTGTGTTCCTGTGCTTGGATGGCACTGTGTATTATGGGTCCAAGTGTGGGTCCGTGTGGGGCTTGTGTTTGTGGGTCGGTTGGTGGGAGTGAGTTGGTGTGGTTGGTTGCTGGTTTGTGAGAAAGGTTGGCGGTTGCACAAGTGCATGCATGCATGCAGTTATCACCATCTACGCATATATAGCTACAGCTCGTCAACCTCCTTCTTCGCACCTCTCCTCCTCTTTCCCCGCTTCGCCGTCCTCCTCTCGAGCACCACTTCCCTCTCCCTTACTCGTCCTCTCTTCTTCCCTCCCACTCTCCCCCATTCACCCCCACACTCTTTCTTCCCTCCCCTGTCTCACCCCTCTCCCTCTCTTCTGTCTCTTCCCTCTTTCTCCCTTACCTCTTCCATTTGCTCGGTGTGTTCGACTGCGTGTGGCGGCTTGTGGCTCTGGGGAGTCGTTCCAAGGGTCGTGAAGGTTGGAGGCTCGCAGGTGGTCGATAGCCGGAGTTGGGGCACCAGACGTCGTATTAAGGTACGCACCTCACTCCATGTTGTAGAAAGCTTGGTAGAAAATAATAGAAATGCATGAAATATAGGTAAATTTACATTCCTAGAATTTATTGTGAATTTATGGAAATTTATGAAGGCATTTATGGTGTTTTATGGTGGTTGTTATGGTTTAGGTCTTTTTGATTCTTTGTGAATTTATATCTTGCTGTGTGATAGATGAATTTTGGTTTTATTTGTGTGGATTTGGAGTAGACTCAAGGGTCTACAATATATGTTTTAAATGAATTTTGTGATGCTTGTTTTAGGGGTCCGCCCCAAGGTCTCACTTTAGGCGATTTGAAAGGTTGGAGCCTTGGACCGTTTTCTGGATTCGCAGAAAACGGCATACCGAACATTTCGGTATGCCTTTTTTCTGTCAGATTAGGTCCTCTAGTCAAACTTCGGTCGTTTGATTTTGGACGGTTGACTGAATCAAGAGATTGTGGTTGACCAAATCACTTTTCGGTCTACCGATTTGGCCATGATTGTTGATTGTTGATCTGTTTCGGTCAATCGATCCTAATCGGTCTTCAGATCTAAGAATTTTGGGTATACCGAGCCTTTTCGATATGTTGAATCAAGGCTCAACTGTTTTATAAATCTGATTTCCAAAGATTTTCTGGATTGCTTTGTTTTACCCATTTGAGATGAGATTGTGGGTCGTCAGTGGTAGTCTCTTGGGACGCCTGATGTGTTGTTTCACCAAGGTTTTAAAAGAGTTTTCTAAAGATATAAAATGATTTGAAAATGGTTTTCAAATATATGACTTGGCCCATTTTAGAAATGATTTTTCTAATTTTTCTGTGTACGGGTCGAAACACCTTGGGATCGTGTCATCGAGACTAGGGAATGTGACAACATTCTTAGGTGATCAAATGTGTCTCCCTGATTGAGGTCGGGGGCCAAGATACCTAAAGTTGAGAGTCTTCGGGTCTTGGAGATATGAGACTCATTGACTGTTATCTTGAGACTAGGGGTTATGGTCTACGGGTTGAGGTGTCTCGTGGCATGTTGATGAGGTATGATATTCCTACTGTCACTGTGAGCACTAAGGCTCGGGTATTGTCAAGTGTTGAGGTATGACACTCCTTCATGAGCACCGTGTGGAGGACACCGTGAGGAACCGTATCCTGTGGTAACCAGTGCCGGTGGGACACGTACTCCATAGCTGGTAGCGTCCTGAGAAACAGATTGCCTTCCTAGGGAAGGTTTGACTCTGTGAGGATTCTCTAGGTAGGAAGATCGAGGGACAGCAGTTGGCTCCTGCACAGAGTGACACACCATGGTAGTGCAGACACCATTGGTCGTGCTTTGGTGGACTGCTTGCGGCTAGAGTTGGTTGCATAACGGTAAGATTCGATTCACTGTGTGTGGTTTTGACCATTGAGGGCATTGTCTGTGGTTTTGAGCTGGTAGAGTCCTATTTGCTGTTTTGACCGATGTGGGCCGCGTTTGCTTTGGTTTTCGACCTCGTGGGCCTGATCGTGGGATTTCATAGAAAATGATTGCGAAATGAATTTAAAAGAAAATTAATATAGATTATTTTCCGTCGTTTTCATAGGGTGCGTGTTGAGTGACTTTTGTCACTCACGCTTGTTCTATGTGGTTTTGAGTTGCAGGTGCAGACATGCAATTGGGTTTTAGCATAGTGTATATATTCCAGAGTCTTATAGCAGTACACACAGGTTCCTGGTAGTTGATATTTCTGTTTAGCTTTTAATTTCCTGTAATTTAATTAACTTTAAATTATTATGGAAATTAGGAACGTGACAAGGATATTGAAATTGTCCTACACAAATAACATTAAAAAAAAGTAAATTTAGTGAGTTGAATTGGAGTATAATTCCATGCTATAAAAGTAAATTTATTCATTTAATTGTTAATTAGATGACATGTTATCATTTATTTGATTACTGACTATATGAATTTATAGTAGACATCTTTTTTTTTTATGAAAATAAAGATTTGTAATAAATAAATTGATATTAGTAGTTTTAATGATGAAGTGCCATGTAGCATAGCTCTTCTTTCAATAAAAAATGAAAATTAACAATATTGTTTATATATTTAAGCAAAAACAACTTATTTTAAGAATGCTTAAGGAAGAAATAAATATTGAAACTGGAAGAAATAAATGCTTAGTCAAACTCTAATATTAACATAAATAAAAGGCAAAATTTTCCTTTCAGATGAGTAAAGATATATCATAATATTTTTTTTTACAGTAAAAATGATATTAGTTCATGTAGAAGATAATTTAAATCGTTCCACCCCTTATATCCTTTGGCATTAAGAAAGATATTAAAAATATTTGATATAAATTATATTAAAAAGTAGTAAATTAGGTGAGTAATGATATAGATATATATATAGAAAGATTATTGTTAATTAAATGACATGTTATCATTCATTTAATTACTAATTATATAAATTTCAAGTGGACATCTTTGTATATGAAAAAAAGATTTGTGATAAATGAATTGGTAATGGTAATATTAATGATGAAGTGCTAAGTGGCAAATCTCTCCTTTTAACAAAAAATGATAATTAGTAATATAGTATAGATTATTATTATTATTATGTTGAAAAAGATTTAGTTACATTATTATATTCATCAAATGATTTATCAAGATCCTTAGTGATTGAAATATATGAATTAATTCAAATTATATCTATGAAACATAAGATGATTTTACTTTATATATAGAATGATAATTAGAAAAAAGACATGAAATTTATTTCTTTATGATAAATAAAATATAAATAATCAAGTATTATTTTTTGTAATAGCTTTTATTTATTACAATACTTAAAAAACATATGTAAAAAAATTTATATAAAATTTTTCTAGTTGATTGTCCAAACCAAAAAAAGGTATATCAAAGGATGTTTATGGCATTGAATGTAAATTCTACAAGTGCATTCAATAATATTAATAAATACATTGCTTAAATAGCATGTCTTTCCTTACTTTAAGTATTAGTAATTTAGTATGAATAAATTCATAAGTTAGTTGAATGGGTCAGGATATGAGGGTTTTAATTACATTATGATGAATTATTTCTCTTTAAATATCAAAGTTAAGATAATATATAGAGATTAAATTTAAATTAAAAATAATGTTAAAACATGCAACACACGTGTTGATTCACTAGTATAATAAAATTAAGAATCTAAGGAACTTATAGATTCTCAGAAAAATCTCACTATTTATAATTGTTTATAAGGTACTTACAAAATTTCTTTATAATTAGCTATTGATAGTTATGATTGTTTATTTGTAATTATACATCTTATTATTTATATATTTAAATAATTAATTAAATATTTAAAAAATTAATATTCACCAAAATCTTTTGATATTCACATGGATATCATGGTCATATCCTAAAATTAAATAAATAAATTTAATATCTAATACAAGTCAAAAGAAAGGATAAACATTTGAATATACAATTGTTCAATCTATTATGTACTCTACAACCATGTACATATTTCAAAACTTTTTTAAGCCTTTTCCACCATTTAGTTCCAACTATTGAAATTAACAAAAAATGATCTTTTTTTAGACATCATGATTGGATTAAGATATTCAATCACATGCACATTATTCTCTAGTAATTTATTCTATAATGTTAGATGTTAAACCAGTTGCCTAGCAACCAAAGTATAACAACAACGCATAAGGTTGCATACATTTCATTTTTTTTTTTTAGGTTTTACAATATAAGCAGTAAAGCATATGTGATTAAATTTCCATTGCAATCAACTATTATAACCTCTTCATCTAAAAATCCAACTTTTAGTGAGTTAATAAATTTCAGCCTTTGCATACATTATCTAACATCAAACTTAGCTCCAAAAGGTATAAAATAAAAGTACTTTGTAGAATTAGTAGTGGATTGAGATATGGTTTATTTTTTATTTTTAAAATATAAAACTAGTCAATTTTGTATGCAACCATATTTTAGCCTTACATATAAATATATAGTTACTCATTCTCAAATAACATATAAAAATTGGCATCCCACCTTTTGCCAAAATGAGGAAAAAATCAAATTGAAATAAAGTTACTAGAAGATTATAGATTTTAAAAAATGCAAAACGCTACTTACTGTTTGAGTATTTTCTTACTATGTATGTTTTCAAATGCTAAAAATAAAATCAGCCAAGCCTAAATTAGATATGTAATAGGATTCTTTGCATAGATATCATTGAAAACATGGCATTTGTGATTTTGTTTGCCTTCTTCAATTGAATAGTCTTATTAGCCAAACTGAAGGTGTGTGTTTCTAGCATTGGTAAGGGACGTGTATTGCCAACACGTAGTTTAGGCGTATTTCTTTGACATGGTGCTCTATGCCAGGGTGTTGTAACTTAATATGTTATTTTAGGGTCGAAGTTTTGTTTATTCACTTAGACCCCATTTAGTCTTTTCTAAATGTAGAAGTGAGATTTTGAGCTTTTTTTTCAAAAGTTAGTTTTTGAGAGTTTTTGGAGAAGTTATATTTTATGTTACCTTCAAATATCTTATTTGATAAATAAAGGTCTATCGTTAGAAATTAGATTCTACCAAAAGTTAAAATGCATATCTACTCCTTGCAAACCCTTCTTCTCCCCTTTTCTTTTTTTTAAAAAGTAATTTATCAAAAATAATAAGGCTAATATTGTAATTACATACTTTATTATCTAGCTTTTACTAGAAGCTCTCTCCAACTAATTTATGAAAAATCATGATTTACACATGGTTTTCTTCATTTAGAAGCCATGACTTCTATGAGAAGTGGGAGAGTTAAACCCTATTTAGAACTGCTTCTGTGGTTTTCTATGGTTTGTCAGAAGTTAACCACCCAAAAGTCATCTAGAAGTAGTTTCAAGCGGGACTTTAATGATGCTGTTAGCTGAATATATCAGAAGATGATTTGTATTTAGATCTTCACGAAGATTTGCAATTGATAATCTTGACTTTATTGAATTATTAATGATGATTAGTGTGATATTTTGGAAGTGTTTTGTATTAATGGATTTATCCTTGCATAAATGGTTTTGATTAATCATGAATTATTTAAGTAGATTGGATTTTCATGCATGAGCTTGTTATTACGTGTAAGTTGTTACATGGATTCGTTTGTATAAGTGTAAGGATGGATTGTCAAGTAAACATATGTTGATGAATAAGTTTTATGCATAAGTGACTTAAATTAGTGATATTGTGCTATGCTTGGTGAGTGTGTTGGCTTGGTGGTTGTGTTGACACTTGTGCTCCATGCATTCCTTTTGATCTTGTGACTATATAAGAGGATGTGTGTAGACCTGTCAAACGGGTCGTGTCGTGTATCTATCGTATCGTGTATAAACGTGTATAATATATGTATATAGTAAACCCAAACACGACCCATTTAATTGTCGTGTACTTAATACTAAACCCAAACACGAACTGTCTATTA